>WNGS01065902.1:0-15449 GCA_020271785.1 Procambarus virginalis | reverse complement strand
ATATATATGCAATTGACGATCACAAAACACTCATCATTTTATGCGGAAAATCCACAGAGAAAAATGAAAGGAGGTAACGTTTCGACTTGTAAAGCCTTTGTCAAACAGTCTGGGTTTGATAAAGGCTTTAAAACAGTCGAAACGTTACCTCCTTTCATTTTTCTCTGTGGATTTTCCGCATATATATATATATATAATATATATATATATATATTATATATATATATATATATAATATATATATATATATATATATATATAATATATATATTTCATGGAAGGGAGTACCACCTCTGGCTGGAAGAAGGGGAGACCCATAGCCTCGGAGGAAATCACACATAACGCATTGGAGGGAATGTGGGTCCCCTCCAATACAGTTTCTGTGTGCTTTTCTCCTACCACCCCCTTCCTTTTTTTTTTTTTCTTATGCTTTATTGTGTATTTAAAGGTGTACCAAACATACAAGACAAATGCCCTAAAGGTTATGGATCTCTTGAAGCTCCTCTGCTTCCGGACAGGAACCGAGGACGCAGCAAGCATTACCCCTCTGGATCGCCACACTGAGGCGCTGAAACAAAAAACTGCAAGCCCTTGGGTCTCGGGTGATGTCAATGAGCTTGGAACCCAATTCCTTGATTTATATATATATATATATATATGTCGTACCTATAGCCAGAATGCACTTCTCAGCCTACTATGCAAGGCCCGATTTGCCTAATAAGCAAGTTTTCCTGAATTAATATCTTTTCTCTATTTTTATTCTTATGAAATGATAAAGCCAACCATTCATTATGTATGAAGTCAATTTTTTTTTTATTGGAGTTAAAATTAACGTAGATATATGACCGAACCTGACCCAACCCTACCTAACCTAACCTTAAAACCTATCTTATAGGTTAGGTTAGGTTAGGTTAGGTAGCCGAAAACGTTAGGTTAGGTTAGGTCAAGTAGGTTAGGTAGTCGAAAAAAACATTGATTCATGAAAACTTGGCTTATTAGGCAATCGGGCCTTGCATAGTAGGCTGAGGAGTGCGTTCTGGCTACTAGGTACGACATATATATATATATATATATATATATATATATATATATATATATATATATATATATATATATATTATATATATATATATATATATATATATATATATATATATATACTATATACAGTGGTACCTCAGTTTAAGAGTTTAATTCGTTCCTGGAGACAGCTTTATTCCGAAAAACTCGTATTCTGAAGCTAATTTCCCCATAAGAAATAATGGGAAATGAATTAATCCGTTCCTGACTACCCCAAAAACCCCATATCAAACTAAATTTTTGTACCTAATTCATCTAAATAAACCTACAAAACTATGTTCAAGTTATTACTTACCTTGCTCTTGAATGCTGTAGGCGTATGGAAGATGGTGAGGAGGGGGGAGGAGGAGAGGAGTTACTGTTTGGAAGGGGAGTCCCTTTCCATTATCACATCAGGCAGTGAGGACTTCACTGGTATGCACACACTGGCACATTTTGCCTGCATACCACTAGGACTTGCTTGTCTTACTAAAAATTTCTCTAAAGACACTTGTTTTTCCCTACATTTTAACACTTGTCTGTAGTAAGACATCACATTATCATTTAAAAGGTCAATGCAACGGCCTGCTACAGCTTTATCTGGGTGAGTTTTTTCAACAAAACTTTGCAGTTCTTCCCATACTTCACACATTTTCTTAATCAAGGAGGGACATCCTCTACTGCCTCTACTCACAGCTATTTTCTTAGGTTGAACCTTATCAATGGCTTTCTTGAGACCCATGGTGAGATATATAATAACAAACTGTATAGTCAAATGACCAAAAATCCAACAAACACTGAAAATCCAGGTGAAGAATTGATGTGGGATAGTCACTGGGCACGAGACAATGGTAAACTGAGGGGCGGAGGGGCGACGATCGCCGATCGACCACGCGCTTGGTCAGCCTGTACGCGTATCAACAAACTCGCGTCCCGAGGTAACCCTCGCGTTCCGAGACATAATTTTCGAGGAAATCCTGCTCGTCTTCCGAAAAACTCGCATACAGGGACACTCGCATTCCGAGGTACCACCGTATATATATATATATATATGCAAACAAGCCTGAATGGTCCCCAGGACTAGATACAACTGAAAACTCACACCCCAGAAGTGACTCGAACCCATACTCCCAGGAGCAACGCAACTGGTATGTACAGGGATGCCTTAAACCACTTGACCATCACGACCGGACATAAGGAAGTGATAGCCGAGGCTATATGAACCACTTCCCCGCCGGCACTCGGATGGTAATCTTGGGCATAGCATTTTATCAAATCACCTCATTTTTTGGGCAACACGTGAGGAACACAAATGCAAACAAGCCTGAATGGTCCCCAGGACTAGATACAACTGAAAACTCACACCCCAGAAGTGACTCGAACCCATACTCCCAGGAGCAACGCAACTGGTATGTACAGGGACGCCTTAAACCACTTGACCATCACGACCGGACATAAGGAAGTGATAGCCGAGGCTATATGAACCACTTCCCCGCCGGCACTCGGATGGTAATCTTGGGCATAGCATTTTATCAAATCACCTTGGGACTTGGGGCCACCTTCCACAAGTTCCTTGGGGTCTGCCCCTGCTAGGCCGTTTACTGCTTGATTTTCGGCCGCTCTTTGTGTGCTCGGGTGTTCTGTCTCCCTTGGTCGCCTTAGGGTAAGGGGCAGTTTTGCACTGGTGGGGCGCAGGGTACTGTGCAGCTTGTCTTTTCCCAATCATAGCGGCCGGCTCTGTTCTGCTTGGGTATGCTGTCCTCTTGCAGGGTTTTCTTTTTCTTTTTGTTTATCTACCTGGTGGGGGGGTCTGCCTTCGTTCTTGCCCCTTGGGTCCCTTGTGTTCTGAGTATTTCTAGTGGCACCCCCTGCTAGGTCCCTGTGAGTGTACACATCCTGGGGGTTCAGCTCTTAGAAAGTTGTTTGGTAGTTTTGGGTGCCGGTTAGCAGTACCCTGCCTGGGATTACCTGAGCGCGAGTCCTCTTATAATAAACGCTCGGGACCCTGGGAAACCCCTGGGGGCGCGTGGGTCCGATGGATGTGACCCCAGAGCCCCCACCTCGCTTCCAGCGAGTTTGAGGGTTGCTCACCCCTTGTCTCTGGGTGACTCTCTGTTTTGCCTCCGTCTGCTGCCTGTGGGGTCGGTGACACCTTCGACCCGTAGTCCTGCGAGTTTGTTGCTCGTTGTGGCTCGGTTACTCAGTTGTGCTAAGCTGGTGCGGGCAGCAGAGGCGTTGCACTTGAGCCTTGGTGGTGGCAACGCTCTCGTGGTAACTCCCCAGGACCCCCGGGGCTGCCCCGTTTTGGTTCTTGTTTTTCCCCTGGATTCCCCTTCTTGCCTGCATCCGGTTCATTACCGTCTGTAGGTTCAGGGCGGGGTTTGTTGGTGTTGAGACTCGGGCAGTCTCGGGGAATTTCCCTTCCGGGGTAGTGACGGGGGCATTTGAGCCTGTTCCTCCAGCCGTGTTGTAAGAGTCTGCCAGTGGGCTCCCTTCCTGCGTGTTTTCACGGCTGCCCCGGTTTTCTGGTACGGCCGGGGCTTTGGGGGGACGGCTCGGCCCCGGGGCCTGTCGTGTGGGTTCCCGGGGCTGGGGAGGGGCTGACTTGGGGGGCCTTGGCCCCGTTGGACCCCGTGGGGGTTTTTATCCCCCTCTAGGCGGGGCTTGTGGTTACGCGGAGTAGGGTTTTTCTCCCCACTCGCCGTACGTGCTGTTGGGTGTCAGCCCCTCCCCGGGCTCGGTTCCTTGGCCTTTGAGTCGGTTGGTTCCGTCCTGTGGGTGGATGTTTCCCCCCACCCCTTGTTGGGACTGTGTTTTCGTCATGTTTCCCCGTTTTGGGGGTTCTACGTGACTACTGGTCTCGGGTGCGCCTGCGCCTTTGTGTGCCTTCGGGACTGGGTTTGGCTTCCGTGTTCTCGAGGGTTCGGGAAGGTTTTTCGCTACTTCCCGCGTTATTGGAACGTCTGTCGGCTCCTCGTTCTTGTCGCCGTTTTGGGCTCTTTATAGTCCTGTTGGGCTCCTTGTAGTCCGGTTGGGCTCCTTGTAGCCCTGTTGGGCTAATTTTGGGCCAGTTTGGGCTCCTTATGGGCCGGTTGGGCCACTTGTGGCCCTGTTGGGCTACTGTTTACCTGTGGCCGGTTGGCTACTTGTGTTGGGCTACTTTGTATCCCTGTTGGGCTACTTGTAGCCCTGTTGGGCTACTTGTTGCCTGTTGGCTTGCTTGTGGCCCGGCTGTGTGCCTTTTTTGGGCTCTGTCTTCGCTTCTTTGGCCGGTTTTATGATTCCTTCTCTCTTTTGGCTCCTTTTCTAGTGCAGTAGTCCTGGTTGCCGCCTTCCCGCAGGGCCGGTTGCGCGTTTTCGGCCAGCGTGTGTGCGCCGCGGAGTTTGTTTTGGTCTGGGCGGTGTGTAGTGCTGGTGTTAGACGCCTTTTTGCTCCAGTGCTTCGCCTCTCGCTCTTCTCCCTTGCCGCGGTATGTGCCCCTTCGCTCCGGGGGTGTCCTGGGTTCCAGTTGTGGGGAGGCCGCCGAGGTTTTCCCTGTGTCATGGGTGGGGGCCGCCTTCTTCGCCTCTCACCTGCTCTCCTGCAGGTCCGGCTCTGGCGTCTTCACCTGGCGGTACTCCCAGGTTCTTCTGGGCTCGGTTGAGTCGTGTCACTTCGTGCCACCGTTCGCCAGGTGAGTTTTCTGCGGTCTGGCATCTTTTGGCAGGGCGCTGGATGCGGTGTTATATACCTGTCTTTATTTGGGTATCTTTTGTACGACTGAGACCGCACACCAGTGTCTGTCCCCCTTTTCACCCCTTCCTGTCCCACTCTTGTGCATGTCCAACCCATGCTAGGGTCATTAAGGGGTTCCACCTTTGTTAGTGTTATGAGGTGGGGGTTGTGGTGTTGGTTCTGTACTCGCCTGGTAGGGCTCCTGGCTGTGCTTGCAAGGTTTTTGCGCTCTGGTGTTTGGGTCCCGCCTATGTAGTAGTACTTGCGGGATAGTACCAGTGGAGTGCAGTGGTGCTATAGGCACCATCGGGGAACACTGTATATCCATCTGAGGTCTGCAGTTGTTACACGACCTACTTGCGGGCATACGCCTTCTTGCTGGTACGTTACCTTGGGGTTTTCCTTGAGGTGCTTCCGGGGCTTAGCGTCCCCGCGGCCCGGTCGTTGACCAGGCCTCCTGGGCTGATCATCCTGGCTGTTGGACGTGGCTGCTCGCTGCCTGACGTATGAGTCTCAGCCTGGTTTGATCGGGTATCCTTTGGAGGTGCTTCTCCAGTTCTCTCTTGTACCACCCCGTCCTCGCAAGTTTAATAAGTCATTATTGACTTATTAGTTACGTGCATGGGTGACAAGCATCATAGTTTCCCTTTCAAAACTTCATGGAAAACACCGACCTTACTTAACCTACTTAGCATGTTAACATAAGCATCTTATGGTTTCGTAATTACAGTTGTTACTTAACCTATTATAGGTATAACAACGCTGAACACTGTGGGGGATTGCCAGTTATGCCCCTTATGGTCCGTCCGTGGACTTCCGGGGCACGCTTGCTTGCTTTCGAATTAGTTATGGCCATCCTGGTTGTGAGGAGTCTGTGGGCCTGCAGGCCGCTCCATGCGGCTGCCTGGTGGGCCTCCTCCTGGCCGGTCTAGCCTGGCCTCGGGCCAGGCTTGGGGTGTACATGAGCTCCTAGTTCCCCATCCAGCCGATTTTGAGCGGGGTTTCTCCGCCGTCGGTCGCCTGGTATGCGGGTTCCTGGGCCTGCTGGGTTCTGTCGTGTCTCCGTGGGCCCTGTCTGGGGTCTGTCTGCTCCGTTCTCTGCCTTTGCGGGAGCGCGTTGCTCTTTACCTGTGGCATGTTGCGGTGGTGCCTGTTGCTACTACTGCGCGTGTGCTTTAGTACCGTGTTTCGCGGTGGCGTGTCCTTATTCCTGGGGTTTATGTTTCTGCTCTTTCGTCCTGCCTCACCCCAGTTGTTTTTCCTGGCATCTCTTTTTGTCTGTTTTGCCTGCACTTACTGCTATGTTGGGGGGGGCGGTGGTCGGTTTCCACCACTTCATTGCTTGTGCGTTCCCTTGTTTTCCTCCTCTGCCACAGGGGTGTTCTGCGTGTGTTCCTTGGCTTCTAGGGCTTTTTTCGGCCTGTGTCCTGTGGTGTGCTTCTTTGTATCGGTCTGTTGCAGTTGCTCGTACCTCTTGGTTTGGGTCCAGTTCTGGCGGCAACCCGTCCGCCTTCTTGGGTTTCCTTGCTTGCCCTGCCAATTGGTTTTTTCGGGGTCTGGCGATGTCCCGCGTCGGACCTGTCATTTCTGAACTCCTGGCGGGTTTGCTTGCTTGGAGTTTTTCTGTTCGGCAGACGTTCCATCTCCTTGTGCCACCTGAGTTCGGTGGTCGCGCCCGAGATCTTCTTGCGGCTCCGCCTTTTCCTGGGCTCGGAGGGGCCTTGTCGGGGCTGCTTCCGTCTGCCTCATGGTCTCGCCTCCAGCTGGTGGTCGGTGTCCCACCTGCGTGTTTCTCTTGGCGGCAGTATGGGGTGTTTTGGCGGTCCTTCCTTTTCCTGTCCCTTCTTAGGTGGTTACTCTTGTTAGCGTCGGCTTGGTTTTTGGTGGGGGTTGGGGCCGTCGTCGTGCCGCATACTGTCGCCTCTCTCTTTTTGTGCGGCGCTGGCGGGGCCGCTTTGGCTTGCTTTCGGTCTTGGTGTTGCTTCTACACCGTTAGTAAGCTGTCTTGTGCGTCGTTTCACCTCCGGCCTGTTCGTGCGCCGCTTGCACCATCCTGGTCTCCGCGGTTGTGTGCCACGGCGTCTGTGTCCGGAGCGCATTTTGCGTTGATCCGGTTCTGTTCTTCCCGGTTCGCCTGTGCTGGTGTCCCGGGTTGTCAGCCGTGTTCTTGCGGCTCGGCTGCCTGTGTTCTTCCCTCCTGTCCGTGGCGTTCGTGGCTTTGCTGCTCTCGCTGCCGTCTGGATGACGTGTTCTCGCAGTCTTTCGGGCATGGATCTTTGGTGTTCGTTCGGGGCCTTGCTGCTCGTTGTTGTGTTGTTCCCGGGACTGTCCGGGGCTGTGGCGCCTTGGGTTGGCGTTGCTGCCGGTTGTCTCGCTTCCAGGGGAGGGGTGCGTGGTGTCCGCCTCCCGGTTCCGTCCCTTTTGATCTTCCTCTGTGGGTAGTTAGCTCCGGGGAGCCGACGGGGCTCCCCCCAGAAAACCAGCGTTGAATGTAATGAAACGCCATTTTCTGGGTGAGTCCCGGAGGCTCCCCGGCAACCCTCCCTCCCTCCGGTCGGCGGTTTTTCGCGTGTCTTGACATCCAGCCTCAGAACTGATGGGTGGATAGCCGGCGTGTGAGGTCTGGGGCTCCCCCTTCCCCCTCCCGGGGAGGGGGGAGCTGCGCAGACAGCGGCGCGGTGACGTGTGACGTCATACTAGTTTGCTTGTTTTCTGTTGGGGAGTTCTATCCACTAGTTCGACTTTTGGTAGCAATTTTAACCAGAATAGGGGTTTGTTTTGGGGCGCTTACCTTTCTGGGTGCCTGTCCCGGTCGATGGCAGACATAGAATGCTTCCAATCACACGGGGGCTTCTATAGGCCATTGCTCCCCTTGCCTCTCTGAGGGGGCCCGGTTCTGGCCGTGGTCCCCGGTAGGCCTAAGAACTCCATACACATGACTGATGCCAAAGTCTGACATTAGCATATCAGCCTGGGATAGCTCCGGGGAGCCTCCAGGACTCACCCAGAAAATGGCGTTTCATTACATTCAACGCTAGTTTTTTCGGTGGTTCCCCTGTTAGGTCCCCGTGAGTGTACACGTCCCGGGGGTTCAGTTCTTAAAAAGTTGTTTGGTAGACTTGGGCACCGGTTAGCAGGTACCCTGCTTGGGCTTCCCTGAGCGTGAGTTAAGTTTTAGGACCCTGGGAACCCCCACGGGGACACGCGGGTTCGATAGATATGACCCTGGAGTCCTCCCCTCGCTTTGTGTGAGTTCGAGGGTTGCTCTGTCCCCTTGTCTCAGAGTGACTCTCACTGTTTTTGCATCCGTCTGCTGCCTGTGGGGTCGGTGGCACCTTCGACCCAGAGCCCTGCGAGTTTTGTTGCTTGTTTGTGGCTCGATTACCCAGTCTTCTGCTGACTGTGCAGGCAGCACGGGCGTTGCACGTTGAGTTTCGGTGGTGGCAACGCACTAGGTTGTTTGCTCCCCGGAAGCCCCGAGTCTGCCCCGTTTTCTCCTCCGGCCTGCTCATGCATCGCCTGAGCCCCCTGGTCGTTGGCCTGGGTGCTCTCTTTTCCATCTTCTCCATGGTATGTTGTGACCCTTTCGATTCAGGTTTGTTTCTCGGGGTCTCTTTTTTTGTTGGCATTGGCCTCTGGGTATCGGGTCGGAGAGCTTCATGCTCTCCTCCGGCGCAGGGGTTTTCTGCTCCTTCAGTTGTGGCGATAGGTTTGTTCGTCTGCAGCCGTCTCCTTCTTTTCTGGCAAAGAATGAGACTGGTGCTTTCCGGAGGGGTCTTTCGGTTGTTGATGCTTGGTTGGTCGGGGCCGGGGGTGCATTGTGTTTTGTGTCTGGTTGCAGCTCTCCGCCGTGTCCAGGGACGCGCTTTGGGTTACTCTGGTTTCCCTTCTTCCCTGTTTGCAGGTGTCGGTCTCCCTGGTCATCCGCGGGGTTATTAAGGCTAGCCAGCCTACATTCTATCCCCGTGCCCATGACGTTCGCAGGTTCGCTGCTCTTACCGCCGTTTTTGGCAACATGTCCTGGGCTGACATTCGGGCGCGGGGATTTTGGTGGTCGAACAGGGTCCTGGCTGCTCGTTATCTTGTGACCGTTCCTTGGGCATAGTCAGCCTGCGTCACTTTGGGTTGGCGGTTGCAGCCAGTTGTCTCGACTTAGAGTTGAGGAGTGAGCAGCGACCGCCTCCCCAGATGCGTCCCTCTACTTTCCTCTATGGGTAGTTGGCTCCGGGGAGCCGCAGGGCTTCCCCCAGAAAACCAGCGTTGAATGTAATGAAACACCATTTCCTGGGTCAGACCTGGAGGCTCCCCGGCATCCCTCTCTCCCTCCCTCCGGTTGGCGGTTTTCGCGTGTTTTGACATCCAGCCTCAGAACTGAAGGGTGGATAGCCGGCGTGTGGGGTCTGAGGCTTCCCCTTTTCCCTGCCGGGGAGGGGGGGGAGCTGCGCAGACAGCTGTGACGTCACAGCGACGTGTGACGTCATGCTCATTTGCTTGTTTCTTTTAGGGGAGTTCTATCCACTTGTTTGCTTTTGGTAGCAATATTTTCACCAGAATAGGGTTTGTTTTGGGATACTTATCTTTCTGGGTGCCTGACCCGGTCGATGGCAGACAAAATGCTTCTAACCACACGAGGGTTTCTATAGGCCATTGCTCCCCATGCCTCTCTGAGGAGACCAGGTTCTGGCTCGTGGTCCCTGGTAGGCCCACAGAACTCCACACACATGACTTATGCCAAAGTCTGACATTAGCATATCAGCCTAGTAAGCTCCGGGGAGCCTCTGGGTCTCACCCAGAAAATAGAGTTTCATTATATTCAACGCTAGTTGTTTGCCTTGGGGTACCTTACCTTGAGGTTACCTTGAGATGATTTCGGGGCTCAGCGACCCCGCGGCCCGGTCGTCGACCAGGCTTCCTCGTTGCTGGACTGATCAACTAGGCTGTTGGATGTGGCTGCTTGCAACCTGATGTATGAGTTACAGCCTGGTTGATCAAGTATCCTTTGGAGGTGTTTGTCAAGTTCTCCCTTGAACACTGCGAGGGGTCATCCAGTTATGCCCCTTATGTGTGGCGGAAACGTGTTGAACAGTCTCGGGCCTCTGATATTGATAGAGATGAGGGTAAGTGGTAGTTTCTGTGGGGAGCCCCTATGGCTCCCTGGATCTTACCGGGTTAGTGTATGTTATATTAGACTGGGACATTAGCTATGGAGTTCAGGCCTTCCAGGGACTAGCGCCAGAACCTGGGCCCTTCAGAGAGGTTTCAAGGAGCAATAGCCCTGGAAAATCCCCTTGTGGTTGGGGGTTTTCCTTATCTGCCATCGACCAGGGTTAGGCACCCAGAAAGGTAGGCACAACAAAACAAACCCCACATGGTAAGAAACTAAAACAAAAAACCGAACAGAGAGGTAGAAACTCCCTACAATACCAAGGAAACAAGCAAACATCACACTTTACTGCTGCGCCGATTGTTCGTGCAGCCCTCCCCGCCCCATGAGGGGGAGGGGGGCCCAAACCTCACCGCGCCGGCTGCCTAGCATCAGTTCGCAAGCTAATGTCAACTGGGACAGACACTTCTCTGGCCTCGGTTTCCTAGGCGGTGTTTGCCTTCGTGGCGGTCACTGCCGAGTGTTGTGTTGTGCGGTGGCCAGGAGTACCTCATCAGTGCCAGGGCTGCATGCGCTTAGTGGCTGACTTCCCTAAGCACCCTGTGGGTACTGCCCCTGTGTAACAGGGTTATCTTCCCTGGGATGTTCGGGAACCATTCCTGTAGAGGTTCTTGCTGCTCGGTATTTGCCTCGCCCTTGGGGCCAGGTGGGGCTTGGGGCCCTTGTTTGGCCCTGGGTAGGGATTGGTATTGTGCTGGATAGGGCGTCAAGGTGTTGTGCGACCTGCCACCTAAGCTGCGACCGGTTCCTGTTGCCTCTAGAGACCCTGTACTTTTGCGGGGTTTTTCTTTTGTTTTATTTTCAATTGCCTGGTGGGGGTCTGCCCAGTGTGGCTATAGTTCCACTGGTAGTGTTTGGCGTCAACCGGGATAGACGCTTCTCTGGCCTCAGTTTCGTAGGCGGTGTTTGCCTTGTGTGGCGTTCACTGCCATGTGTTGTGTTGTGCGATGGCCAGGAGTACCTCATCAGTGCCGGGGCTGCATGTGCTTAGTGGTTGACTTCCCTAAGCGCCCTGTGAGTACTGCCCTTGCGTAACAGGGTTATCTTCCCTGGAGCGTTCGGGAACCATTCCTGTAGAGGTTCTTGCTGCTCGGCATTTGCCTCGCCCTTGGGGCCAGCTGGGGCTTGGGGACCCTTGTTTGGCCTGGGTAGGGATTGGTCTTGTGCTGGTTAGGGCGTCAAGGTGTTGCACAGCCTGCCACCTAAGCGGCGGCCGGTTCCTGTTACCTCTGGTGACGGTGTACTTTTGCGGGGTTTTTCTTTTGTTTTTATTTTCTTGCCTGGTGGGGGTCTGCAAAGTGTGACTATAGTTCCACTGGTAGAGTTTGGCGGCCCTCTGGTAGGTCCCCGTGATTGTACACGTCGCAGGGGTTTTCAGCGTTATCCTCTACCCTCTTGTTACGTTTGGGTTTCTTAACCGGTTAGCGACACCTTGCCCGGGCTTCCCATAGTTGTTACCCCTACGGGCCCTGGAAACCCCTGTCTGGGCTCGGGGGACCATTGAATGTGTCTTCCGGGTACCAACCCGTCTTGTATGGGATCGTTGGTTGCTGTGCCCTTGTCTCCGGGTGACAGTCGCCATTTTTACCTCAGTCACTGACACCTTGACCCGGAGTCTTGCGAGAGAGTTTCTCTGCTTGTTCTCCAGTACTCTCCTGATGTTATTACTGTTCAGAGTACAGGCGGCATCCGTGTTGCAAGCTAGGTTAGGTTGCTGCAACATTCTAGGTTGGTTTCCCACTCGGATGCCCCGAGGCCGCCCCGTTTTGGTTAAGTGCTGTTCGCCCCTTTCCCTCCCTGTTCCCGGCTCCGAACCGTCTGCGGGTTTTGGGGTCGGAGCGGGTTTAGTTGGGGCAGAGACTCGGGCGGTTTTCGGGGGCTGCCCCATTTGGGTTGAGGACGGAGGTTTTCGAGCCTGTTCCTCCTGCCAAGGCTTCTGGGTCTTACCAGCGGCCCTTTCTTGCTGCCTTTCCCATGGACTCTTGCTTTTCTTTAAGGGCGGAGGGCTTGGAGGACGGCTCTGCCCTGGGGCCTCTGTTGCTGGTTTCCGGGGCTGTGGGGGATGCCTGCTAGCAGTTCTGGGGAGGTTTGCCCCTGCCGGGATTTTCTGCTTTTGGGCGGAGTTTTTAGCCCATCCAATCTGCTTGCTTCCCACTTTTGCTGGCGTGTTTTGTGTATCTTAGCGTCAGGCACAGACCCTGCTGGCGGCCATTTTGTCTGCCTGTTCCCGGCGTGGCCACCAAGGCGGCGTTGCGGTTTGTTTACTGCGCCTGGGTGTGCGAGCGAGCATCTGGGGTGAGTTTTTTCACCCTTTTTCAGGGGGTTTTATTCTCCTGTTGTCGTTTCTTTGCTTTTCTGGTGTTTTCTGCCCGTTCCTCTGGGTACGTTTGGGTGTTGATTTTACACTGGGTTTCCCTTTTTGTCTGTTTTGGGTCTGGGCCCTTGGGTTTGGGCTCAGTGTCCCTGGCTGTTAGGCTTGCTCCCACACCTTGTCCCTCGGTTTTCGGTCTGTTATGACCGTTTCCCAGAGGGTTCTGTCTGGGGGCTGCGCTTTGCCTTTTGTGGTGTTCTCCGCTGGCAAATGTGGTGGTTTGGCCTCCCCCTGGTTCGATTCTGGGTTCCTTTGGGTTCTTTGGTTTCGTTCCTGAGGTTTCTTCCTCTTGGGCCCCCTTTGTGGGTTCAGGGGGCTTTGTTTCCTCGTGTGACCCGGTTCTTCCTTCTGGGGTTCCGGGGTCTTCCTGGCTTGCAGACTGCTCTTTTTGGGTCTAGGCACATGTTGTGGTTGTGCTGGGACTTTGAGGTTTTGCTGTCGAGGTGGGCCTTTTGATGCAGTTTAGTGCCTTTTCTGGGGGGAGCCCCGTCGGCTCCCCGGAGCTATCCCAGGCTGATATGCTAATGTCAGACTTTGGCATCAGTCATGTGTATGGAGTTCTTAGGCCTACCGGGAACCACGGCCAGAACCGGGCCCCCTCAGAGAGGCAAGGGAGCATGGCCTATAGAAGCCCCCGTGTGGTTGGAAGCATTCTGTCTGCCATCGACCGGGCAGGCACCCAGAAAGGTAAGCGCCCAAAACAAACCCCTATTCTGGTTAAAATTGCTACCAAAAGCCGAACTAGTGGATAGAACTCCCAAAGAAAACGAGCAAACTAGTGTGATGTCACACGCTGCCGCGCGCGCTGTTGCGCAGCTCCACCCTCCCTGAGAGGGAAGGGGGAGCCCCAGACCCTCCGCGCCGGCTACCCACACCTCAGTTCTTGAGGCTGATGCTATAGGCGAAGGTGTGTGCTCTGGCTCCGTTGTTCGCTACAACACTGTGCTTGCGTGTGGTGTTTGTTTTCTGGGTGCGAGAGCCAGGAGTACTTTTTAGTACTCGGGCTGCATGCGCCTAGGGTTTTCCTTCCCTAGGTGCCCTGTAAGTACTACCCTTGGGGCTTGGGGCCACCTTCCACAGGCTCCTTGGGATCTGCCTCTGCTGGTCCGTTTTACCTTTTTCGTTTTTCGGCCGCCTGTTGGGCTCTTGGGTGTTCTGTTCTCCCTTGTACTGGCAGGTAAGAGGCAGTTTGCACTGGTAGGGGCGCAGGGTGCTGCACAGCTTGTATTCCCGACATAGCGGCCGGCTCTGTTCCCTGGGCTCGCTGTCCTCTTGCGGGGTTTTGTTTTTCTTTTTGTTTTGGCTGGTGGGGGGTTCTCTCATATTCTTCCTTAGTTCTAACCCTTTCACGGTTTACTGATGGCGCCCCCTGCTAGGTCCCCGTGAGTGTACACGTCCCTGGGGTACAGCTATAGAAGTTCGATTGGTAGTTTTGGGCGCCGGTTAGCAGCTCCCTGCCTGGGACTACCTGAGCGCGAGTCCTCTTAAAGTAACGCTCAGGACCCTGGGAATCCCCTAGGGGGCGCGTGGTCCGATGGATGTGACCCCGGAGTCCCCACTCGCTGTGTGCGAGTTTGAGGGGTTGCTCGGTCCCTTTGTCTCAGGGTGACCCTCATTGTTTTTGCCTCTGCCATGCTGCCTGTTGGGTCGGTGATACTTTCGACCCTGAGTCCTGTGAGTGTTGCTGCTTGCTTGTGACTCAATTTACCCAATCCTCTGATGATTCTCTTCGGGTACAGGCGGCGCGTGCGTTGCATCTAGGTTTCGTCTGTTGCAACGCGCTAGGTTGGTTTGCTCACCCGGATGCCCCGGGCTGCCCTCTTTGCTTTTCGTGACCCGGACTTGGGGGGGGGTCGCTTCGATCCTGGTTCAGTCCGCGCCTCCTCGTCCTTCCCTGCTCACTGGTCCCCCCCCCCCCCCTTGCTTCCAGCCCCGAAACGTCTGAGGGTTTCGGGTCGGAGCAGGGTTACTTGATCTTGAGACTCGGGCAGCTTCGGGGGGTGCCCCTTCCGGGGGAGCGGCAGAGGCATTCGAGTCTTGTCTCCCGGCCGAAGCTTCGGGTCTGACCAGTGGGCCCCCCTTCCTTCAGCTGTTCCGGCTGCTCCTCCTTGTCTTGTGGGGTCGGGGCTTGGGAAGGACTCGGCCTCGGTCCTGTGGTGTTGGACCTCGAGGCTGGGAGGGGCTGACTTGGGGCCTTGGGCTCCGCTGGACCCCGCCTGGGTTTTTCTTCCCTCTGATCGGGGCTTATTGTTACAAGGAGTGGGGTTCTCTTTTCCCCCCCTCTGCGTACGAGTTGGATTTGGTGTCGGCCCCTCCCGGGTTCGGTTCCGTGTTCCCCCGGTTCGTCGGTTCCGTCTTTCCGGGGTTTTCGGCTTATCGCATCCAACCTGGTGATGTGCGAGCGGCCTTTGCAGCTTACCTCCTGCGGGACCCGGATTATGCCTCGAACTGGATCCATCTGAGTTCAGGTTTGGGACTCGTTCCCTTTCTGGCTCCGTACGAGGTTCCGGAGTCTTCCGGCTAGCAGCCTGCCCTTGCTTGTTTTGGATTCCTGCATTCCTTCGTTCGTTCCCGCACGTTGGAGTGCGGGAAGCTTCCACGGTGATTCAGGTTCCTGGGGGGCGAGCTTGAGTACCTGAATGAGTGCTTGTTTGCCCCTGCCCTCCCCGCGATGTGGGCGTTATTCAGCTCCATGTGCAGGTTCCCGTCCTTTCGGCGGCGCTTGTTGCGGAGGACTTGCGCGCCCGGGGCCTTTTGGCTTCGGCCTTGCGGTTTTCTTTTCATCCTGGAGCTGTCCTCGGATTGCTCGTGGAGGATGTGAGGACGCTTGGGTCCGTCCCAGGGTCCGCGCCTTGTCCTCGGCTGCGCGCTCGTTCGCTGCCTTGTTGAAGCTGTTCACGCCGATTTTTGCGGGATGCGGTTTCCCTGTTTTATGCTTCCCGTCTCGCGTGTCGGCAGCGGTGCTGGGTTCCTCCGTGAATCTGCTTGGGCTCTGGCTCTTAGGCGTTCTTCCCCCTTTTGTCCTCTCTTTTTGCGATCGGCCGGGCGCAGTTTATTCAGGCTGCGTCGGCGGCTTGTCGTCCGATGTCGGACTTGTTGGTCTTTCCGGGGGCCCGGGGGTGGGTCTTCCCGGAAGGGTC
>WNGS01065898.1:12720-30448 GCA_020271785.1 Procambarus virginalis | reverse complement strand
CCCAGAAAGGTAGGCGTAACAAAACAAACCCCACATGGTAAAAACTACAACACACCGAACAGAGAGGTAGAAAAACTCCTACAATCACAGGAAAACATCAAACATCACTTTACTGCCGCGCCGGTTGTCCGCGCAGCCCTCCCCTCCCCGGGAGGGGGAGGGGGGGGGCCCCGGACCTCACCGCGCCGGCTGCCGTCAGTTCGGAAACTAGGCTTCACCAACGCGAAAAATCCGCCGACCGGACGGGAGGGAGGTAGCCAGGGAGCCTCCGGGCTCACCCCAAATGGCGTTTCATTACATTCAACGCTGGTTTTCTGTGGGAGCCCCTACGGCTCCCTGGAGCTAATTACCCAAAGAGAAGGAAAAAGGGGACGTACCCGGGAGGCGGCGGCCACAACTCCTCAACGCGAAGTCGAGACAACTGGCTGCAACCTGCGACCCAAAGCAACACAAGAACGCCGAGGAGCACGGGACGTTCACCAAATAACGCGGGGCCAGGACCCTGTTCGATTCCAAAACCACGCGCCCGAATATGTGCCCAAGACATATTACCAACACAGCAGCCAAAGCCGCAAACTTCCTAACGGCATGGGCACGAGGATAGACCGCAGGCTGGCTAGATTTAATAACCCTGCAGACAACCTGGGAGACCCGAACCCTGGAACAGGGAACGAGGAAACTGGATCAACCCAAAGCGCATCCCCAGCCATACCGGCCGAAGCGCGCAAGCAACGGCGAAGTGCCGCAACTGGACACAACACATGATGCACCCCCGGCCGAACCAACCAAGCATCAATGACCCACGGACCCCTCCGGAAAGCAGCCGTCTCGTTCTTCGCCAGAAAAGAAGGCGAAGGCTGCAAACTGACAAACCTACCCGGACCAAAAGAGCAGAAACCTCTGCGCCGGAGGAGGGCATGAAGCTCCCCTACCCGGCCCCCAGAGGCCAACGCCAACAAAACAAAGCCTGGAAAAATAATCAGGAACCGAAGGGGCCACCACAAACCGAGAGAGGAAAGATAGAAGAGCACCCGGTCCAAGGACCAGGACGGCTCAGGAGGCGCATGAGCAGGCCGGAGGTGAAACATAGCACAGGAAAGCTTACTAAACGGGGCGGATGTAACGTCGACCCCGAAAGCTAGCTCGAGCAGCTCCGCCAGCGCCGCACGAGACGAGGCGACAGTATCAGGCATCAATCGACCGTCCTGAACAAGCCAAGAAAGAAAGGACAAAACCTGATCCGAAGAAAGACAACCTACAAAGAGCCAGAAAATGGCGAAAAGAACGCCAGGAAATCCATACTGTCGCCGAAACGAAGCTCTCAGGTGGGACACCATCAACGAAGCCACCTGATCACCATAGAATTGGTGATACACCCGCGTCAAAAACCCCAGACGCGAAGAGCAGAGGAGAAGGTCGAACCAGCCCCGTACCAGAGCGGACCGACCTGCTGAAAGAGGCGGAGCCGCGGTAAACGTCCCGGGTTCGGGCACCGAGTCAACAGCACCGGAAACCAAAGCCGGGCCGGCCACCAATGGGCCACAAGGAGTACTCTCCCTGGGAATGTCTCCAAACGAACCAGAACCCGAAGCAACAGCTGGACCGGAGGGAAGAGGTACAGGGAACCCCCTTTAGACCAGTCCCGCCGAAAGGCATCCACCGCGAACGCTGCGCAGTCGGGGAAGGCGTCACATCGGGAGACGCCGAGACCACACCGACGCGAAGAGGTCCACATCTGGGAGACCGTACGTCTGGCAGATCCAACGAACGAGTCGTCGTCGACCGTCCACCCCGTGGAGAGGGGAGCGAGACAGACCGTCCGCCAGAACGTTGGACACTCCCCGGACGTGAACCACACGGAGAGCCAAACCCCGGGAATCCAGCAGACGAGCCACTCGCAGGGACCAATCCCAAGAGCTAAGGACTGAAGAGAACCCCCGCGGTTCAGGCAAGGAACCACTGGAGTACAGTCCAAACGGAGGTAAAGGGCGATCCCCGAGCGACCCGAATCCTCCGAAGCGCGAACCAGACAGCTGCGAACTCCCGAACCGTGCTGTGAGCCCGATGGAAGGACGAACCCCACCGTCCCTGGCCTGCCTGGTGAGCACTGGTCACAAAGCCCCAGCCAAGAGACGACGCGTCCGTGAACACAACGAGCGAGGGCTCGGGAAGGTGCCAAGGCACCGAACCCTGAAAAACCCCGAAGAGGAAGCCGGTGACGCAGCAACCGACAAAAGACCCCCGGAGGGAGAACCCAACGATCGCGAGAGAGGCGGAAAGGAAATCCCCGAAGGAACCAAAACAGACGCCGCAGCCAAACCCGACCCGGCGGGTAGACTAGCACGGCGAAGTTCAGACTCCCGCACAACCGCTCAAGCAACCGCTGAGCAACCCGAGACCGTCTCATGCACCGCCGAAGGCGGGACCACAGCTGCAGGAACACGTCTGGAGGGAAAGAATGAGTGGCCCAATAGCCC
The DNA here is from genome assembly GCA_020271785.1 of Procambarus virginalis. Lineage (NCBI taxonomy): Eukaryota > Metazoa > Arthropoda > Malacostraca > Decapoda > Cambaridae > Procambarus > Procambarus virginalis. The sequence goes on along the minus strand of WNGS01065898.1, from coordinate 27,971 downwards.
TAAACAAGGACCAGGCCCGAACCCGGGATGGAAACATATGGAAAAACCTCCCGATCACCAGGACACCAAACCCGGCGATCTGGAAGGAACCACACCCCTGGCGAGCAGACATGCGGACTGACTGGGAGCCCACACCAGCCAGACGTCGAGGTAGGCCATACACCGAATCTCAGACACAGACAGGGAACCAAGATCCGGGAAAGATGCAAAAATTTCAAAGTGCTCAGCACAAAATAGGGCAGGCAACAAAAGCAGCCAGCCGGAAGCCCCACCACCAACCGTGCCAGACCCAGAAAAACCTGGGAGGAACGCGCCAAGAGGTGACCTGGAGGTCCAGGGCCACCATCCAGGCACCCGGCCCCAACAGAAGCCGGACCCCAGAAGGAAGGGACGGACCGACCACGTCCAACGTACCCACGAAGATGACACGACGAAACGCAGGGGAAGAAGCCCCCCCCGCCAGCTCTGAACCCCCCAAAAGGGGGAGAAGCCGTCACCGATGCCACCAGAGGCCGGAAGACGACGCAAAGCGCCCAACAGCAGGACCATGCGAGAGGCAATAGAGCAAGCTGCTCCCCCAGCACCCCGCCAACAGAGAAAAAAAAAAAAAAAATTTATAAATAAAAGTACACATACACATTATGCATATACATATACACAAACAAGATATGACATGTATACACATGCACACACACACACACAGCGTACACATGCACAAGCATACACCCAGGCATTAGGAAGCAATGTGGCGGAGGCTGACTCCCTACACAGTTTATAGTGTAGGGATGATAGAGCCCAACAGGCTCAGGAACCTGTACACCTGTCGAACGACGGTTGAGAGGTGGGACCAAAGAGCTAAAGCTCAACCCCCGCAAGCACAACGAGGCGAGTACATACAATGTAAATGTAAAGTACAAGTTGCCGACCAGTGGGCAGAGCACCACACCGGCTAGGCAAAGAAGGCACTAAACTGCATCAAAAGGCCCACCTCGACAGCAAAACCCCAAAGGCCCAGCACAACAACATGTGCCTAGACCCAAAAAGAGCAGTCTGCAAGCCAGGAAGACCCCGGAACCCCAGAAGGCAGAACCAGGTCACATGAGGAAACAAAGCCCCCTGAACCCACAAAAGGGGGCCCAAGAGGAAGAAACCTCTGGAACGAAACCAAAGAACCCAAAGGAACCCAGAATCGAACCAGGGGGAAGCCAAACCACCACAATTGCCGGCGGAGAACACCACAAAAGGCAAGCGCAGCCCCCCTACAGAACCCTCTGGGAAACAGTCAGAACAGACCGAAAACCGAGGGACAAGGTGTGGGAGCAAGCCTAACAGCCAGAAACACTGAGCCCAAACCCATGGGCCCAGAAGCCCGGTGGAAATAAACACCCAAAGGAACAATAACGGGCAGAAAAAACCAGAAAAGCAAAAAAAAAAAAACGACAACAGGAGAAGAAAACCCCCTGAAAAAAGGGTGAAAAACTCACCCCAGACGCTCGCTCGCACACCCAGGCGTATGTAAACAAACCGCAACGCCGCCCTGGTGGCCACGCCGGGAAACAGGCAGACGAAAATGGCCGCCAGCAGGGGCTGTGCTGGACGCTAAGAGACAAAACACGCCAGCAAAAGTGGGAAGCAAGCAGACTGGATGGGCTAAAAACTCCGCCCAAAAGCAGAAAAACCCCGGCAGGGGCAAACCGCCCCAGAACTGCTAGCAGGCATCCCCCACAGCCCCGGGAACCAGCAACAGAGGCCCCGGGGCAGAGCCGTCCTCCAAGCCCTCCGCCCTTAAAGAAAAGAAAGAGTCCATGGGAAAGGCAGCAAGAAACGGGCCGCTGGTAAGCCCCAGAAGCCTTGGCTGGAGGAACAGGCTCTAAAACCTCCGTCCCCCAACCCGAATGGGGCAGCCCCCGAAAACCGCCCGAGCCTCTGCCCCAACTAAACCCCGCCCCGACCCCGAAACCCGCAGACAGTCCGGAACCGGGAACAGGGAGGGAGGAGGGCGAACAGCACCGAACCAAAACGGGGCGGCCTCGGGGCATCCGAGTGGGAAACCAACCTAGCATGTTGCAGCAACCTAACCTAGCTTGCAACACGGATGTCGCCTGTACTCTGAATAGCAATAACATCAGGAGTACTGGAGAACAAGCAGAGAAACTCTCTCGCAAGACTCCGGGTCAAGGTGTCAGGGACCCAACAGGCAGCATGACGGAGGTAAATGGCGACTGTCACCTAGAGACAAAGGCACAGCAACCAACGATCCCGTACAAGACGGGTTGGTACCCGGAAGACACATGCAATGGTCTCCCGAGCCCAGACAGGGGTTTCCAGGGCCCGTAGGTTAGCAACTACGGGAAGCCCGGGCAAGGTGTTGCTAACCGGTTAAGAAACCCGAAAACAAGGGTAAAGATTAATACTGAAAACCCCCGGGACGTGCACAAGCACGGGGGCCTAGCAGAGGGCTGCCAAACACTACTAGTGGAACTAAAGCCACACTATGCAGACCCCCACCAGGCAAGAAAATAAAAAAAAGAAAAACCCCGCAAAAGTACACCGTCCCCAGAGGTAACAGGAACCGGCCGCCGCGTAGGTGGCAGGCAGTGCAACACCTTGGCGCCCTAACCAGCACAACACCAACTCCCTACCCAAGGCCAAACAAGGGCCCCAAGCCCCAGCTGGCCCCAAGGGCGAGGCAAATGCCGAGCAGCAAGAACCCCTACGGGAGCGGTTCCCGAACGCCCCAGAGAAGATAACCCTGACACGCAAGGGCAGTACTCACAGGGCGCCTAGGGAAGGGAACCCCTAGACTCATGCAGCCCCGGCACTGATGAAATACTCCTGGCCACCGCAAACCACAAAAACAGCAGAGAACGCCACACGAGGCAAACTCCGCCAAGGAAATTGAGGCCAGAGAAGCGTGTATCCCGGTTGACACTAGCTTACGAACTGACGGCAGCCGGCGCGGTGAGGTCCGGGGCCCCCCCTCCCCCTCCGGGGAGGGGAGGGCTGCGCGGACAACCGGCGCGGCAGTAAAGTGATTGTTTGATTGTTTTCCTTGTGATTGTAGGGAGTTTTTCTACCTCTCTGTTCGGTTTGTTGTAGTTTTCTACCATGTGGGGTTTGTTTTGTTACGCCTACCTTTCTGGGTGCCTAACCCCGGTCGATGGCAGATAAGGAAAACCCCCAACCATATGGGGTTTTCCAGGGCCATTGCTCCCTGAAACCTCTCTGAAGGGGCCAGGTTCTGGCGCTGGTCCCTGGTAGGTCTGAACTCCATAGCTAGTGTCCCGGTCTAACATAACATACATTAGCCCGATAAGCTCCAGGGAGCCGTAGGGGCTCCCCACAGAAAAGCAGTAGGAGGACATGTTTAGCACTCCAATAAACAACATGAAAGTAGAAGATCCAGACAATTTTTTTATGCGGGATATCCAAACCCCTGTAAATATAACTGATATCAACACGAGCGCACTAAATTTTGAAAGAGAAATTGAAAACATGCCCATGCACTCGCCCCAGGTCCAGACTCATGGAATTCAATATTTATAAAGAAATGCAAAGTGCCGGTAGCACAGGCACTCAGTATAGTGTGGAGGAAGAGCTTGGACACGGGGGAGATACCAGATGCACTTAAAGTAGCAGACATAGCCCCTCTACACAAGGGAGGGAGCAAAGCATTGGCAAAGAATTATAGACCAGTTGCACTAACATCGCACATAATAAAAGTATTTGAGAGAGTGATTAGGAGTCAGGTCACCAATTTCATGGAGACCAATGACCTTCACAACCCAGGCCAACATGGATTTCGAGCGGGAAGATCGTGCCTCTCACAGCTACTTGAGCACTACGATAAAGTCACTGAGGCATTAGAAGAAAAACAGAATGCTGATGTGATATACACGGACTTCGCAAAGGCTTTCGATAAATGTGACCATGGCGTGATAGCACACAAAATGAAGTCAATGGAATAACCGGTAAAGTAGGACGCTGGATACTCAGTTTTCTGTCAAACAGGACTCAGCGAGTAACGGTCAACCATATAAAATCTAGTCCAAGTGCAGTTAAAAGCTCTGTACCTCAGGGTACAGTCCTTGCACCGCTGCTTTTCCTTATTCTCATATCAGATATAGACAAAAATACAAGTCACAGCTTCGTATCATCCTTTGCAGATGACACAAAAATCAGTATGAAAATTACCTCGGCTGAAGACATTGAAAAACTTCAAGCTGATATCAATAAAGTTTTCGACTGGGCATCAGAAAATAATATGATGTTTAACAGTGATAAATTCCAGGTACTCAGGTACGGTAAAAATGAGGACCTTAAACATAATACAGGGTACAAAACACAATCAAATGTGCCCATAGTAGGAAAACAGCATGTAAAGGATTTGGGAATAATGATGTCTGACGACCTAACGTTTAGGGAGCATAACCAAGCAAATATTGCGACAGCCAGAAAAATGATAGGATGGATTACGAGAACTTTCAAATCCAGGGATCCCATCACAATGGTTGTACTCTTCAAGTCACTTGTGCTGTCCCGTCTTGAGTACTGTTCAGTACTCACTTCCCCCTTCAGAGCAGGAGAGATTGCTGAAATAGAGGGAATACAGAGAACATATACAGCACGTATAGACGCGATAAAGCACCTAAATTATTGGGATCGTCTCAAAGCTCTCCAAATGTACTCACTAGAAAGAAGACGAGAGAGATATCAAATAATATACACCTGGAAGATACTGGAGGGCCAGGTCCCAAATCTACACAGTAAAATAACAACGTACTGGAGTGAACGATATGGAAGAAAATGCAGAATAGAACCAGTGAAGAGCAGGGGTGCCATAGGCACAATCAGAGAACACTGTATAAACATCAGAGGTCCGCGGTTGTTCAACGTCCTCCCAGCGAGCATAAGAAATATTGCCGGAACAACCGTGGACATCTTCAAGAGGAAACTAGATTTATTCCTCCAAGGAGTTCCGGACCAGCCGGGCTGTGGTGGGTATGTGGGCCTGCGGGCCGCTCCAAGCAACAGCCTAGTGGACCAAACTCTCACAAGTCAAGCCTGGCCTCGGGCCGGGCTTGGGGAGTAGAAGAACTCCCAGAACCCCATCAACCAGGTATCAACCAGGTAACCCCATACAAAAATATATATATATATATATATATATATTAATATATTATATATATATATATATATAATATATATAATATATATATATAGTCTAAGTTACGCTTGAAACAATCATGGATCCCCACTTCCACCATGTTCCTCAAACGGACAGAAAGCAATATTACCTCATGATGTTAACGCTCGCACTGGACGCGTCGTTCACGACACTAATTAGTTTACACTACCACAGACATCCAATAACGTTATATATCGAATTACCAAATCCACAAGGTCGTGATGGAGTTCGAACCAACGCATCTGGGAACGCATCCCGTGCGAAGGTTCGAACTCTCATGAAGGCCCTTGTGGATTTGTTCACTAATTAGTTTATCAGTTCAGATGGTGTGGTTGCTGACAGTTGCCTAGGTCAGTGCCAGCCTCCGAACACCTTACCCCGGCGCGGGTAAATCAAGAACCTTCGCTCTCATGATGAGTATGGCGTTCATAATATACTAATTCAACTATATGTAGGTGTGATGATCGCGTCTGTCTGTGGTGGAACATGAGCCAAGCAACACCAGAACATTCTAGTAAGACTTCCTGAAATGATGAATATAATTGACACGTATTGGCGTATACTCACATTGCCACATACGTATATTGGCGTATACTCACAATTGCCACATCGTATGATAATAACAATATTGCACACCGTCAATGTGTCGTGCGGCGGAGGGTGGGGTTTCGCTTCCCGTTCTGAGTCCGTACCAAACGTTCGCTGGCGTGCGGGGTGTGGATGTGGGCTGAGGGTGCTGGTGGTGGGCTGAGGGTGTGGTGGTGAGCTGAGGTTTGGTGGTGGGCTGAGGGTGTGGAGGTGAGCTGAGGGTGTGGTGGTGGGCTGAGGGTGTGGGTGGTGCTGAGGGTGTGGGTGGTGGGCTGAGGGTGTGGTGGTGGGCTGAGGGTGTGGAGGTGAGCTGAGGGTGTGGTGGTGAGCTGAGGGTGTGGTGGTGGGCTGAGGGTGTGGAGGTGGGCTGAGGGTGTGGTGGTGAGCTGAGGGTGTGGTGGTGGGCTGAGGGTGTGGAGGTGGGTTGGAGTTGTGAGATTGGGTTCTGGAGCAAGGTTACCTCCGCTCTACAACACGCCTCAGGGCCCAACCACTGTTCCTGTACTCACCAGACACTCACTCATCCCGACACTCACTCAGTATTCAACCCCCATCACCATGCCCAGTCAACCCCCCCCCCCCCACCTGGTACTGTTTCAGAACAATACTACTAGCTAGGGAGGAAAATATTGTCCCACACTTACAAGAAGTTGCTCACCTGGAGAACGTCCAGCGATCCTTTACTGCCCGAATCCATTAAATAAATCAACAAATTTTTTCCTAGAACCGCTTACAATCTGTTAATTCCGAGAGAGATGCATAATAATTTACAGCTGGAGAATGTTAGAGGAACTGCCACTAAATCTGCATGAGGAAACACCTCCTTATGAGACCAACTATAAGACATGGCAGAAAGTGCAAGATGGCCTCGCTGGTTGGTTTGATTAGATTAGGCTTTAATGCAACAAATGACCTGTAACCCGACTGACCTCACAGAGAGGGGGGAATTTTTATATTATATATATATATATATATATATATATATATATATATATATATATCTATATATATATATATATATATATATATATATATATATATATATATATATATGCAGGAATAACATTAATTTTGTGGCCACGAATAAGGCTCGTGGCGACACAGGACACACGTGGGATTCATTTATCATGACATGTACACTTCTAACTGTATACAATAACAACGTTAGTATTCCCCAGTGTATCCAGTTTACGAAACACTCGACACAGAATTATATACATAAAAAGTGTCCCCCGCTTCTCAATGTGTATACTGTACACTGAGAGTTTACTGTAGTCTTGGACTATGTTCAGGACTAAATTATTCTTGCTGGTTAGTCAGAATTGCACAATTATTAGTGTTAAATCTTCGTTAAGTGGATTAATCCGTAGGAATATCCCTGAAAAAAAATCCGTAGGTTTCAACCCCATGAGAGTCTGTTTTCATTCAATCAGGTCTAGAAAATAGGAATGGGAGGACTACCTGTTTATGGCAGATATGAAATCTTTCAGAGTAACATTTATGCTATAAATATTGATATACACGTTTAATCAAGAAGGTTAAAGAATTACATCATTCCGGAGTCCAGCCGACAGGACAGGCAGGTTCACATAAATATATCACCAAGCCTTCTCCAATTTATATATATAAGACCACTGGACTTTCAGTAACATGTATTGCATATAACAGTCATATTACTTTTTAGAAGTACTCGTATTGTCCACTGGTGCGTATGATCTAGTTAATAAAGTATTTGAGGCTTTTACAGGAGCCTCAGCCGGCAGCCATATTGGTGCACCATGAGCCCGCGTCCCCAGTACACCAGGCGTCATATGGTCTGCCACTTGACGCCATTGCAACCATACACCATTGCCATATACCATTACAGCCATACACCATTGTCATATACCATTACAACCATACACTCTCCGCCAGTTAAATTTTCATTCAAGATTTTCAATTTAACATTACTATTACAATACATATATTCACACTAGCTAACACCACCAGCGGGTAATCCTCCAACTAACAGCACGCTTCAGTTCGTTAGTAATCCGTCCCGAATTTAAGATGTGTTCACTAATGAACTTTATCCTGTAAACATCCGGGTCTACAAACGTATTAATATACTACCCTAGTAATTTTGCTGATAGTATTTATACACCAATCAATTGCGTGTTTTATTAAAGTTTCTTAAAAATACTTCGGCCTATCTTAATTCTCAGGAGCCGTAAAAGTCAAAAAGGCAATTAACAATCTTCCTGAAGTCGATAGGCTGTAAGCCAAACATCGAGTCAAGCCGAAGACTCTATAGCTGTCAAGCTCCAGATAAACCTTCCCCCCCCCCTTCACCCCTCCTGTTGGATTGTACTCAGCTTTCGTAAATCGGTTATTAATAGATAATTAATATTCCTGAGCATCAAATGCACAGCGACGCGTTGAGGCTACGTAACTAGGAAGCCTACTCACCCTCTGACCCCCGCCCAGCTCCACCCCAGGCCCGGGCCAGATTCACGAATCAGTTACGCAAGTACTTACGAACGTGTCCATCTTTCCTCAATCTTTGACGGTTTTGATTACATTTATTAAACAGTTTACAAGCAGGAAAACTTCCCAATCAACTGATGTTATTGTTATAAACAGTCTCCTGGTGCTTCGGAGCTCATTAACTCTTTTAATGATTGTAAACAAAGCCCCCAAAGATTGAGAAAAGATGTGCAGGTTCGTAAGCGCTTGCGTAACTACTTCGTGAATCTGGCAGTCTGTAAACATGGCCGCAACTCCGTCAAATAAAGACTAGCGTCATTAGATCTCGCGGACTCCAACCCTCCAGCCCTCAAGGGTGACGGGCTCGAGGAGGCGATAGCATCACGGGAAGGGTTGAGGTGATAGCGTGAAGGAGTGAGAGGGCTGATAGCATCACCACCATGTGATAACCTTGCAACACTTACGCTCACCTGCCCTCCACACTCCAAGCTCCTGCCCTCCACACTCTCCTCCTGCTCTCCACACTCGCCTCCTGCCATCCACACTCACCTCCTGCCCTCCACACTCACCTCCGGCCCTCCACACTCGCCTCCTGTCCTCCACACTCACCTCCGGCCCTCCACACTCGCCTCCTGCCCTCCACACTCACCTCCGGCCCTCCACACTCGCCTCCTGCCCTCCACACTCACCTCCTGCCCTCCACACTCACCTCCGGCCCTCCACACTCGCCTCCTGCCCTCCACACTCGCCTCCTGCCCTCCACACTCACCTCCTGCCCTCCACACTTCCCTCCTGTCCTCCACACTCACCTCCTGGCCTCCACACTCACCTCCTGTCCTCCACACTCACCTCCTGCCCTCCACACTCACCTCCTGCCCTCCACACTTGCCTCCTACCCTCCACACTCAACTCCTGTCCTCCACACTCACCTCCTGCCCCCCACACTCACCTCCTGCCCTCCACACTCACCTCCTGCCCTCCACACTCACCTCCTGCCCTCCACACTTGCCTCCTGTCCTCCACACTCACCTCCTGTCCTCCACACTCACCTCCTGCCCTCCACACTCTCCTCCTGCCCTCCACACTCGCCTCCTGCCCTCCACACTCACCTCCTGTCCTCCACACTCACCTCCTGCCCTCCACACTTGCCTCCTGTCCTCCACACTCGCCTCCTGCCCTCCACACTCACCTCCTGCCCTCCACACCCTCCTCCTGCCCTCCACACTCACCTCCTGCCCTCCACACTCGCCTCCTGCCCTCCACACTCACCTCCTGCCCTCCACACTCGCCTCCTGCCCTTGAACCTGTAAGAGCAGGTTCGAACTCTCATAATTGATGCAAAATTTTTGCGCCAGAATTCCAATCATGCTTTGTTTGTGTTTATTTATGTAGTAATAGGTACAGTGGGTTGTGTCATTACAGATTTCGGTGACAAATTGGTACCTTCTCGCAAAGCCAGGAACAGGCATAGCGTTTTAATGGAAAATTAGCATTAAATTTTTTTTAAATAAATCTTAGTGTCTCTACTTGGAAAACAAATTTGAAATGTCGTGTGGAGAGGAGACACAGATCCTGCTCTCCCAGGCTTTTGTTGTTAGAATATAGAGTTGCAAAGAAGTGTTGAAGAATTTAAGGATAAAACAACCGGTGAATTTCGTGCATTATTTTTCAATAATGATCTATCTTCTTAAGATGATTTCGGGGCTTCAGTGTCCCCGCGGCCCGGTCCTCGACCAGGCCTCCACCCCCAGGAAGCAGCCCATGACAGCTGACTAACACCCATGTACCTATTTTACTGCTAGGTAACAGGGGCATAGGATGAAAGAAACTCTGCCCATTGTTTCTCGCCGGCGCCTGGGATCGAACCCAGGATCACAAGTTACGCGAGCTGTCCGCTTGGCCGACTGGCTCCCTAGAACGCACGGCCGACCGAGTACTCTGGGAGCTCATCATATTTCCTGTGACTTAAGACATTTGACATTATAGTACCATAGTTAAGATGTGCTCATATTAATCTGGTTAAATAGTTAAATTACTTAAAACTAAGGTCGACTAGGCGAGAAGCCGGTCCAACTAGGCTAGTTTAGTTATCAGAGGAATGACAGCTGGAACAGGTCTTCTCTCACCTGAAGAACGCCTAATTAACGTGTTCTCTAATCTTTAAGAATATTTGGTAAAATTAACATAATGATAATTTGTGAATTTTCGGCATTTCTTCGTCACTTCTTTATGGATAAGCCAAGTTAAATCCGTCAAAGGAACCGCTTTGAGGAATAATATAAGAATGTGCCTTTTTTGTTATACAAGAGTTCTTACATTCTTGTACAGCCACCAGCACGCATAGCGTTTCCGGCAAGTCCTTAATCCTATGTTCCCGGAATACGACCCGCCAAATTGTTTAACAACCAGGTACCCATTTTACTGTTGGGTAAACAGAGGCTACAGTTAAGGATTGGCGCCCAGACAATCCTCCCCGGCCAGGATACGAACCCAGGACAAAGCGTTCATGAAACGCCAGGCGAGTTTCTTACCAACTACACCACGGGGACTAACTAGATTAACTAGGCTAACTAGGTTAATGTTACACAAGAGGAAGTATCAACGAAAACTGTTGACGGATGAAGAGGCAGTTTTAACCTCTTCTAGTTTGTCGGATATTACCTCTGCATGGCGTCTCCCCCTAACCCAAAGGCGCCACATCCCCACCTCCTTCCACCTCCATCCCCTCAATTATATTACGTTTTCAAGTGTTGATTCGGGATTTTGAGCAAAATTCCCTCAATATGAATAATATTAATTAATTTTTTTTCCTTTTAATCATTCTAGAAGGCAAAGAAAACTGTTTCCGAAAAGGAGAGAGTGATAAGCATCAGACTCTGCTTAATTATTCAAATCTCGCAATTTGTCTTAGAGAAAATGGAAGATGTAACATAAGAGAGAGAACGGAGTGTGGTGGACTGTATATTTTAAAATGTAAAATGGTTTGATGGCAGAACAAGATTTGTGACGTCGAGAAGTGGGGAGGAGGAGAGGGCCGGCGTAAGAACCACTTGTCAGGAGTAACAAATAAATTGAAAACACTCTATACCCATTTTAATTAGGGAAAAATAAATAAGACTTGGCACAAGGGAACCAAACTAGTCATCGAAGACGCTTAGAGGTGTGACAGTTTAAAAACACCTTAGTAGTGTGAAGAGCGTGTGTGTGTACGCTGAGCCTGTCTAGGTGTAATTGAGACGAGATTTGGTGATTTAAGGAAGTGGAAGACAACTCATGGACATTGTTAAGCCTGTATTAGTGTGGGTAGCCCAACCCGCGCTCTCTCTAGCTCCTGACACACACAACGGACCAATGGTCCTAATACACACCCCGTGAAGGGAGAAGGTAGACTTCACTACGGACTATCAGCACGGAATCACAGCAGAAATATCTACCACACCAACTTAACTGTGTGATAGATTTATAAAGTGAAGGTTTCATCACAAATCAACATATTTATTTATTTATTTATTTATTTATTTATTTATTTATATATAAGGAGGTATATTAGGTTTATGAGAGCACATAGCATTATTGTTTTTACAATAATGGGGATGGGTGCTCTTGGGAATGGAGGAGGAACTGGTCAACACGAGGCGTCGAGGAGGAGGTGGTGCTCCAGATGATGGGCAGGAACGACAAGATGGGCTGCCTGTATCTTCCTGAACAACCAAAAAGCCTTTAACATTACTTCCCGAATGAGGATTCTTTTCAAACTTGAGAAATAAGTTGGAGTAAGTGGAAGTGCATTGGACTGGGTGAGGAAATATGTATTCAACAGAAAACATAACAATAGCGAGAAGGAAGAGTTCACAACAGAGGGAACTAACAGTCAGAATACCATAGTGACTAACACTAAGGTCTGTACTAGATGTGAAGCTCTGAACAGCTTTACGAAACCAGCGCTTGGCCTCCAAACTAAAGCTCTGTTATCATAAGACCCGACATGTCAGTGTTTCCTGGCGGTGTAAAACTGATGAAAGTATTCCTATCTGAGAAGGTAGGATGCTCCAGAGCGACTGGGAGAAAGTAGAGAGCTGGTTGGCATATGACAGTTTTAACATGAGCTCATGCAAGGTGTGAGGATCGAGGACGGAGTGATCAGGGACAACATTTGCTTCAGTCAGAAAAGGTACAAAGGTCTAGCACTAAACATAACTCCAACTCTGTCATCGGGGACACACATTAACAGGTTAACACCAGCAGGATATGCAACGCTAGTGAACATTAATGTAACCTTAAGGAACACGGACCAGTTCGTCTTACTGGCGTTGAACACTAACTATATTTAAGTAGTACTAGAAGATATATATATATATATATATATATATATATATATATATATATTATATATATATATATATATATATAATATTTTTTTCTATATATATATATATAATATATAGATATATATATATATATATATATATATATATATATATATATTAGCCTCAATTTGCAGTTCCCATATAGAGAAGCACGGAACATAATCAAAGAAAACGTATAGGTTAGCTGCGTCTTAGAGTTGAGCTTTACTTCAGCATCAGTACCATGGACAAGAGAAAGGACATAGATATCTTGAGATTATCTTGAGATGATTTCGGGGCTTGGCGTCCCCGCGGCCCGGTCCTCGACCAGAGCGCTAAACCAGAGCAGGTTTCTAATTTTAACAGGAACAAGAAACCCAGCTGAGCTACAGGAATGTAAGGTGTTCTCTAGTGAAAACACTAGTGAACAATGGGAATGATCTAGCCGGAGAGGTAGTGCCCAACACGACCAGTGCCTCCACTCACCTACCTGCCTTGATAGGCTTTATTCTCAGCAAACACTCAACGTGACCACAACTAACTGTTAACGCTGGTACAATGTTATTAGCAGTGTTGTAACAACACTTCAACAACGTAGTAAATATGATGTAACAGGACTGCAACAACATGTGGCCACATGTAACAAGGGTAAGAATTAGTTGTGATCACGTTGTGTGCTGGTTGGGAATAAAATCTACCAGAGGCAGGTGGGTGGGTGGAGGCCTCGCCGTGTGGGGCACTCTAGCAAACAAGCCAGAGGTCGGCGGTGGTTTAAGAGTTAGAAAATAACAACGAGATTAACGATAACAACATCCTCCTGTGGAATGACGCGTTTACCAGTTGCTTCCCAGTGGTATTGCAGGGTGTGTGTTGTGGTGGTGGCAGGGTGTTGTGGTGGTGGCAGGGTGTGTGTTGTGGTGGTGGCAGGGTGTTGTGGTGGTGGCAGGGTGTGTGTTGTGGTGGTGGCAGGGTGTTGTGGTATTGGCAGGTGTGTGTTGTGGTGGTGGCAGGGTGTTGTGGTGGTGGCAGGGTGTGTGTTGTGGTGGTGGCAGGGTGTTGTGGTGGTGGCAGGGTGTGTGTTGTGGTGGTGGCAGGGTGTTGTGGTATTGGCAGTGTGTGTTGTGGTGGTGGCAGGATGGTAGGGTGTTGTGGGGGTGGTAGGGGTGTGGTGGTAGTGGCAGGGTGTTGTGGTGGTGGTGGTTGGTAAGGTGTGTGTTGATTTATTATTAATATTATTAGTATTATTATTATTCTACCACAGACGTGGCCACACATTACAATTCTAACCACAATATAAATTTTCTTTTGTCCTCTATGGACAGGGTTAGAGATGCATTAAACATATAGTTCAGTGAATGTAGTTTTTTTAAATGCTAATCTAACCTAATTATAGAAATAAAGATATACGCACACAGATTTTCGTCTGCCCTGCATAAACAGTGTTTGAGTTATGTTTTTACATAATGTCATTAATGTGTGTTTACAAAGGTAAAATGCAATTCTGAGCAGCTTAAACATACATATACACACACACATTATATATACATATATATATATGATATATATATAGTATATAATATATATTATATATATCTATATATATAATATATATATATATATACTATATAGATATATATATATATAATATTATATATATATATATATATAATATATATATTAATAGATATATATATATATATTATATATAGATATATTATATAATATATATATATAATGTGTGTGTGTATGTGTGTGTGTGTAACTCACCTACTTGGTGTTTGCGGGGGTTGAGCTCTGGCTTCTTTGGTCCCGCCTCTCAACCGTCAATCAACAGGTGTACAGATTTCCTGAGCCTATTGGGCTCTATCATATCTACACTTGAAACCTGTGTATGGAGTCCAGCCTCCATCACATCACTCCCTAATGCCTCCCATTTGTCAACTCCAGAACCTCTGACATTAAAAAAGTTCTTTCTAATATCTCTCTGTGGCTCATTTGGGCACTCAGTTTTCCACCTGTGTCCCCTTGTGCGCACACACACACACACACACACACACCACCACACACACAGCTAACCCACCACACACACACACACACACCCACAATCAACACACACTCACACACACACGCACAGGGCCCTGATAGCTGAGTGGACAACGCTCAGAACTCGTAATCCTAGGGTCCGAGTTCGATCCCTGATGATGGCCGAAACAAAACGGGCCGCGTTTCTTCACCCTGATGCCCCTGTTACCTAGAAGTAAATAGGTACCTGAGAGTTCGACAGCTGTTACGGACTACTTCCTGGGTGGGTGGGTTGTGTGAAAGAAAGTAGTAAGTAACCAGTTGGTTGATTGACAGTTGAGAGGCGGACCGAAAAAGCAGACCTCAACCCCCGCAAGCATAGCTAGATGAATACAACCAGGTGAATTACACACAACCACACACACACACACACACAACTACACACACACACACCAACCACACACACACACAACACACACACACACACGTGGGCTGCGATAGAAGCCCACTGGACTACACTCTGAACAATTCCTGAAGCTAAGTAATTTCACATTTGTGTTAAAACCATTGGTCTCATACAACACCCACGGCAGCTGTCACTACACCTTCCAACACTCTCTATTTACGTTAGGCTGGGTTAT
>WNGS01065898.1:0-11720 GCA_020271785.1 Procambarus virginalis | reverse complement strand
CAAAATTCCCTCAATATAAATAAATATTAATTAATTTTTTTTCCTTTAATCATTCTAGAAGGAAGAAAAATGTTTCCGAAAAGTAGAGAGTGATAAGCATCAGACTCTGCTTAATTATTCAAATCTCGCAATTTGTCTTAGAGAAAATGGAAGATGTAACATAAGAGAGAGAACGGAGTGTGGTGGACTGTATATTTTAAAATGTAAAATGGTTTGATGGCAGAACAAGATTTGTGACGTCGAGAAGGGGGGAGGAGGAGAGGGCCGGCGTAAGAACCACTTGAGGAGTAACAAATAAATTGAAAACACTCTATACCCATTTTAATTAGGGAAAATAAATAAGACTTGGCACAAGGGAACCAAATAGTCATCGAAGACGCTTAGAGGTGTGACAGTTTAATAACACCTTAGTAGCGTGAAGAGCGTGTGTGTGTACGCTGAGCCTGTCTAGGTGTAATTGAGACGAGATTTGGTGATTTAAGGAAGTGGAAGACAACTCATGGACATTGTTAAGCCTGTATTAGTGTGGGTAGCCCAACCCGCGCTCTCTCTAGCTCCTGACACACACAACGGACCAATGGTCCTAATACACCCCGTGAAGGGAGAAGGTAGACTTCACTACGGACTATCAGCACGGAATCACAGCAGAAATATCTTACCACACCAACTTAACTGTGTGATAGATTTATAAAGTGAAGGTTTCATCACAAATCAAAATATTTATTTATTATTATTATTTATTTATATATAAGGAGGTAATTAGGTTTATGAGAGCACATAGCATTATTGTTTTTACAATAATGGGGATGGGTGCTTGGGAATGGAGGAGGAACTGGTCAACACGAGGCGTCGAGGAGGAGGTGGTGCTCCAGATGATGGGCAGGAACGACAAAGATGGGCTGCCTGTATCTTCCTGAACAACCAAAAAGCCTTTAACATTACTCCCGAAATGAGGATATTTTCAAACTTGAGAAATAAGTTGGAGTAAGTGGAAGTGCATTGGACTGGGTGAGGAAATATGTATTCAACAGAAAACATAACAATAGCGAGAAGGAAGAGTTCACAACAGAGGGAACTAACAGTCAGAATACCATAGTGACTAACACTAAGGTCTGTACTAGATGTGAAGCTCTGAACAGCTTTACGAACCAGCGCTGGCCTCCAAACTAAAGCTCTGTTATCATAAGATCCGACATGTCAGTGTTTCCTGGCGGTATAAAACTGATGAAAGTATTCCTATCTGAGAAGGTAGGATGCTCCAGAGCGACTGGGAGAAAGGAGCTGGTTGGCATATGACAGTTTAACATGAGCTCATGCAAGGTGTGAGGATCGAGGACGGAGTGATCAGGGACAACATTTGCTTCAGTCAGAAAGGTACAAAGGTCTAGCACTAAACATAACTCCAACTCTGTCATCGGGGACACACATTAACAGGTTAACACCAGCAGATATGCAACGCTAGTGAACATAATGTAACCTTAAGGAACACGGACCAGTTCGTTTACTGGCGTTGAACACTAACTATATTTAAGTAGTACTAGAAGATATATATATATATATATATATATATATATATATTATAATATATATTATATATATATATATATTATATATATATATTATATATATATATTATATGTCGTACCTAGTAGCCAGAACGCACTTCTCAGCCTACTATGCAAGGCCCGATTTGCCTAATAAGCCAAGTTTTCATGAATTAATGTTTTTCGACTACCTAACTTAAAACCTAACTTTTTCGGCTACCTAACCTAACCTACCCTATAAAGATAGGTTAGGTTAGGTTAGGTAGGTTGGTTAGGTTCGGTCATATATCTACGTTAATTTAACTCCAATAAAAAAAATAACCTCATACATAATGAAATGGGTAGCTTTATCATTTCATAAGGAAAAAAATTGAGAAAATATATTAATTCAGGAAAACTGGCTTATTAGGCAAATCGGGCCTTGTGTAGTAGGCTGAGAAGTGCGTTCTGGCTACTAGGTACGACATTATATATATATATATATATATATATATATATATAATATATATATATATATATATATATATATATATATATATATATATATATATAGATAGCCTCAATTGCAGTTCCCATATAGAGAAGCACGGAAACATAATCAAAGAAAACGTATAGGTTAGCTGCGTCCTTAGAGTTGAGCTTTACTTCAGCATCAGTACCATGGACAAGAGAAAGGACATAGATATCTTGAGGTTATCTTGAGATGATTCGGGCTTGGCGTCCCCGCGGCCGGTCCTCGACCAGAGCGCTAAACCAGAGCAGGTTTCTAATTCTAACAGGAACTAGAAACCCAGCTGAGCTACAGGAATGAAGGTGTTCTCTAGTGAAAACAATAGTGAACAATGGGAATGATCTAGCCGGAGAGGTAGTGCCCAACACGACCAGTGCCTCCACTCACCTACCTGCCTTTGATAGGCTTTATTCTCAGCAAACACAACGTGACCACAAAAACTGTTAACGCTGGTACAATGTTATTAGCAGTGTTGTAACAACACTTCAACAACGTAGTAAATATGATGTAACAGGACTGCAACAACATTGTGGCCACATTGTAACAAGGGTAAGAATAGTTGTGATCACGTTGTGTGCTGGTTGGGAATAAAATCTACCAGAGGCAGGTGGGTGGGTGGAGGCCTCGCCGTGTGGGGCACTCTAGCAAACAAGCCAGAGGTCGGCGGTGGTTTAAGAGTTAGAAAATAACAACGAGATTAACGATAACAACATCCTCCTGTGGAATGACGCGTTTACCAGTTGCTTGCCCAGTGGTATTGGCAGGGTGTGTGTTGTGGTGGTGGCAGGGTGTGTGGTGGTGGTGGCAGGGTGTGTTGTGTGGTGGCAGGGTGTGTAGCAGGGTGTTGTGATGTGGTGGCGGCAGGGTGTTGTGGTGGTGGCAGGGTGTTGTGGTGGTGATAGGCTGTTGTGTTGTGGTATTGGCAGGGTGGTGTTGTGGTGGTGGCAGCAGGGTGTTGTGGTGGTGGTGGCAGGGTGTGTGTGTGGTGGCAGGGTGTTGTGGTGGGTGGCAGGGTGTGTTGTGGTGGCAGGGTGTTGTGGTGGTGGCAGGGTGTTGTGATGGTGGTGGCAGGGTGTTGTGGTGGTGGCAGGGTGTGTGGTGGTGGTAGGGTGTTGTGGTGGTGGTAGGGTGTTGTGGTGGTGGCAGGGTGTTGTGGTGGTGGTAGGTGTGTTGTGGTGGTGGCAGGGTGTGTTGTGTGTGGCAGGGTGTTGTGGTGGTGGTAAGGTGTGTGTTGTGGTGGCAGGGTGTTGTGATGGTGGTGGCAGGGTGTGTGTGGTGGTGGCAGGGTGTTGTGATGGTGGTGGCAGGGTGTGTGTTGTGGTGGCAGGGTGTGTGTTGTGGTGGCAGGGTGTGTGTGTGTGGTGGGCAGGGTGTGTTTGTGGTGTTGGTGGCAGGGTGTTGTGGTCGTGGCAGGGTGTGTGTTGTGGTCGTGGCAGGGTGTGTGTGTGGTGTGGCAGGGTGTTGTGGTGGTGGTGGCAGGTGTTGTGGTGGCAGGGTGTGTGGGGTGGCTGGGTGTGGTGTGTGGTGGCAGGGTGTTGTGATGGGTATTGGCAGGGTGTGTTGTGGTGGCAGGGGGGTTGTGGTGGTGGCGGGTGTTGTGTTGTGGTGGCAGGGTGTTGTGATGTGGTTATGGCAGGGTGTGGTGTGGTGGCAGGGTGTTGTGGTGGTGGCAGGGTGTGTTGTGGTGGTGGCAGGGTGTGTGGTCGTGGCAGGGTGGTGTGTTGTGGTGGTGGCAGGGTGTTGTGGTGGTGACAGGGTGTTGTGGTGGTGGTGGCAGGGTGTTGTGATGTGGTATTGGCAGGGTGTGTGTTGTGGTGGCGGCAGGGTGCTGTGGTGGTGGTAGGGTGTTGTGGTGGTGGTAGGGTGTTGTGGTGGTGGCAGGGTGTTGTGGTGGTGGCAGGGTGTTGTGGTGGTGGCAGGGTGTTGTGATGGTGGTGGCAGGGTTTTGTGGTGGTGACAGGGTGTGTTGTGTGGCAGGGTGTTGTGGTGGCAGGGTTGGTTGGTGGTGTGGTGGGCAGGGTGTTGTGGTTGGTGGCAGGGGTGTTGTGGTGGTGGGCAGGGTGTTGTGATGGTGGGTGGCAGGGTGTTGTGGTGGGGGACAGGTGTGTGGTTGGTTGGCAGGGTGTTGTGGTGGTGGCAGGGTGCTTGGTGGTGGCAGGGTGTGTGTGTGGTGGTGGCAGGGTGTTGTGGTGGTTGGCAGGGGTGTGTGTTGTGGTGGCAGGGTGTTGTGGTGGTGGCAGGGTGTTGTGGTGGTGGCAGGGTGTGTGTTGTGGTGGTGGCAGGGTGTTGTGGTGGTGGCAGGGTGTTGTGGTGGTGGCAGGGGGGTGTTGTGGTGGTGGCAGGGTGTTGTGGTGGTGACAGGGTGTGTGTGTGGTGGTGGCAGCGTGTTGTGGTGGTGGCAGGGTGTTGTGGTGGTGGCAGGGTGTTGTGGTGATAGTGGTGTAAAGTGTGTGGTGATTTATTATTATTATTATTATTATTATTCTACCACAGACGTGGCCACACATTTACAATTCTAACCACATATATAAATTTTCTTTTGTCCTCTATGGACAGGGTTAGAGATGCATTAAACATATAGTTCAGTGATTGTAGTTTTTTTTAAATGCTAATCTAACCTAATTATAGAAATAAAGATATACGCACACAGATTTTCGTCTGCCCTGCATAAACAGTGTTTGAGTTATGTTTTTACATAATAAAGACAGGCTATTTAACACAAGGGGCACACGCACTAGGGGGACACAGGTGGAAACTGAGTGCCCAAATGAGCCACAGAGATATTAGAAAGAACTTTTTTAATGTCAGAGTGGTTGGCAAATGGAATGCATTAGGAAGTGATGTGGTGGAGGCTGACTCCATACACAGTTTCAAGTGTAGATATGATAGAGCCCAATAGGGTCAGGAATCTGTACACCTGTTGATTGACGGTTGAGAGCCGGGACCAAAGAGCCAGAGCTCAACTCCCGCAAACACAACTAGGTGAGTACACACACACACACACACACACACAAGGATCGGTGCTGGGACCAATCCTCTTTCTAATTTACGTAAATGACATGTTTACAGGAGTGGAGTCATACATGTCAATGTTTGCGGATGACGCAAAATTAATGAGAAGAGTTGTGACAGACGAGGATTGTAGGATCCTCCAAGAGGACTTAAACAGGTTGCAGAGATGGTCAGGGAAATGGCTACTGGAGTTTAACACCAGTAAATGTAAAGTTATGGAAATGGGATCAGGTGATAGGAGACCAAAGGGGCAGTACACAATGAAGGGGAACAGCCTACCTGTAACGAGTCGAGAAAGAGATCTGGGAGTGGATGTGACACCTAATCTAACTCCTGAGGCACATATAAATAGGATAACGACAGCAGCGTACTCTACACTGGCGAAAATTAGAACTTCATTCAGAAACCTAAATGAGGAGGCTTTTAGGGCGCTTTACACTGCATACGTGAGACCCGTCTTAGAGTATGCCGCGCCATCATGGAGCCCCCACCTGAAGAAACACATAAGGAAACTGGAGAAGGTTCAGAGGTTTGCGACGAGGCTTGTCCCAGAGTTACGAGGGAAGGGATATGAAGAGCGACTGAAGGAACTGAACCTTACGACACTAGACAAAAGAAGGGAGAGAGGAGATATGATAGGGACATATAAAATACTCAGGGGAATTGACAAAGTGGAAATAGATGAAATGTTCACACGAAATAATAACAGAACGAGGGGACATGGGTGGAAACTGGAAACTCAGATGAGTCACAGAGATGTTAGGAAGTTTTCTTTTAGCGTGAGAGTAGTGGAAAAATGGAATGCACTTGGGGAACAGGTTGTGGAAGCAAATACTATTCATACTTTTAAGACTAGGTATGATAGGGAAATGGGACAGGAGTCATTGCTGTAAACAACCGATAGCTGGAAAGGCGGGATCCAAGAGTCAATGCTCGATCCTGCAAGCACAAATAGGTAAGTACAAAATAGGTAAGTACACACACACACACACACACAGGGCCTGATAGCTGAGTGGACAACGCTTTGGACTCGTAATCCTAGGGTCCGAGTTCGATCCCTGATGATGGCAGAAACAAAACGGGCAGAGTTTCTTTCACCCTGATGCCCCTGTTACCTAGAAGTAAATAGGTACCTGAGAGTTCGACAGCTGTTACGGACTACTTCCTGGGTGGGTGGGTGTGTGAAAAAAATAGTAAGTAACAGTTGGTTGATTGACAGTTGAGAGGCGTACCGAAAAAGCAGACCTCAACCCCGCAAGCATAGCTAGATGAATACAACCAGGTGAATACACACACACACACACACACACACACACACACACACACACACACACACACACACACACACACACACACACACACACACACACACACACGTGGGCTGCGATAGGAGCCCACTGGACTACACTGAACAATTCCTTGAAGCTAAGTAATTCACATTTGTGTTAAACCATTGGTCTCTACAACACCCACGGCAGCTGTCACTACACCTTCCAACACTCTCTATTTACGTTAGGCTGGGTTAGGTTAGACATGACTTTTATACTGTATATTATCTGATAAAGAAAAAAATTTGCTTTATTGGGGAAGGTTTACAAATCCAATGACGAACTGTTCAAGGACCTGTGTCTGTCTGAACGGCATCCGCATATGAGTAGTCGCCGCTATACTTTAGTATAGCTATCATGGAATACACACATTACTGACGTGTCACATCAATCGACCCTTGATTACCTTGTCTGGTCAGTCTCGTTCCTATACGAAATGCTGCATCAACACGTTTTTTTTGTTTATGTCAAAAATACGTAGCCTAACGAATAATTGTCACGTTAGAACGCTGAAAACGTTTCGTCATCCAAACGATCAGCCCAAAACGTACCGTGGGTACTACTAAACGTGTTGCATACGTATGATGGTTCCCCTTTCAGCCACATTTTTCCCGTCAACCAGAACAGTTCAAATTGCATCACCGTTAGTCATAACATATGACTCCGAGGTTTCCCGACATTATTAGGCTTCCAAGCATATTAAAACGGCTTATACATGAATACTATGGCTGATGAAACAAAGTAAAGTTTTGCCGAACGTTCCGGGTGAGAATCCTCTGGTAAATTCCCAGATAAAAAGTCTGGAAAAGCTAGAGTGGCAACTGTTGAGGCCAGTCCCCCAATCCTCACCACCAGACGCTCTCCGCCCGCGACTACTGACGGAAGTTGCCTGTGCTGGTTCGCAGTCTATAACCTGGAAACTACATTATCGTGTAGTCATTTCCCTAAGGAGATTGACTTAAACTTGATGGTGCTATAATTGATTTAAAACACAGGTAACTTAAGTGTGATACTCGCGTGGTTTATATAGTATACAGTGAAATGAGTAATACACATGCGACTAGTGATAGCTTCCTGGAGCACCGTTAGCATTTGTAAATGTGGTGCAAGCTTTCCTGACGCCTGTGCTCCATAGATCTTGGCCAGAGAAGTTTTCCAAGACGTTCGTGTGGTTAAGCAATCTGAAAATTTTCCTGTGTAACTGTTATTTAATCGCAGAGAATTGTTACAATCATGAAAGGGATTGCCAAGAGACTCCTGAAGTCAAGGGACAAGAAGGGGGTGATGAGCGATGGTACGGACGCTCAGTATCGTCTTCACTTAGTTACCGGAGACCGTCGAGGAGCTGGTACGGACGCCAACGTGTACGTGGTGCTCTACGACAGTCACGGACGCGCATCTACGCCAATATCTGCGAATAAAAAGTTTACCAATGATAATGAACGAGGGTCTACAACTACGGTAGATGTGAAAGCGGACTGTGGTGTACAGGGTCCCATTGTCAAAGTAAAGGTGTGGAGGGACAATTTCTCTGACATCAGGCTGCTGAGTAAAGTTACGAAAATTCTTTTCGGCCAGCGGACTAAGCAAGGCTCCGCCGCTTGGTTCTTGGACCGCATAGAAGTTGAAGAAGTTTTGATACAGAACAACAACATACAGGAGACGCTCACCAACAGCAGGAACAACTTGCATACTGACGAAATTACCATGGAAGCTGTCAAGACGGTGCACAAGGCTGCTTCAGGAGGACGAGTGTGGGTGTTCCCCCTGCAGAGGTGGGTCTCGGCAAGCAGGATATACGTTATAGAACTCCATGATTGTTTTCTACCACAAGACGATCCCAACCGCGATGCCCGCCAGGGAGAGTTTCTACAGAAGAGAAAGGAGTACCAGTACGCTCAGAAGGTGGAAGGTGGGCCAGCACAGGTAAATGATTTATTGAGAGATTGATTTTAGCAACTGTACAAACATTTTTACATTTATTATTTATTTTCAATTTGAACTTACAGCAATTTGTTTAGCCAATAGATTACATACAATATAAACACAACATTTTAGTTTCGAGACCTATGCTGACACACACGAAATGTGAATCTTTTTACACAGATAATATGTTTGATTTTGAGGGAAATACACGCATATTATATATATATATATATATATATATATATATATATATATATATATATATATATATATGTGTGTGTGTGTGTGTGTGTGTGTGTGTGTGTGTGTGTGTGTGTGTGTGTGTGTGTGTGTGTGTGTGTGTGTGTGTGTGTGTGTGTGTGTGTGTGTGTGTGTGTGTGTGTGTGGCTCCTGCCATGTGGTTGGTGGAGGTGTGACGCGCACTAGGCACGGAGTGTTAGACTTTGTTGCAGAGCTTCATTCCCAGAACGTTGGGTCCTGCAGGGAGCACTGTCACAGTGACAGGGCGAGAGTTTATGCTCTCATGTATAGAACCACTAGTACTCGCTGGAGCACCGGTACACGGTACCATGTAAGGCTGAAGGGATGTCGGGGACAGCGCAGATAATATGTATATATCAAAATATACGAACACAGTCGTAACGAAAATTGTACAAATTTTCTAAGTTTTTATTTTACAAAAAAATGTATTGTACGGATGTCATACATTCTACATAATGAAGACCTTCGCGAGCTAGGATGGTTCACAGTCAACACCGCCCAGGCGACACGCGGCTGATCATCAATACTCACCCCTCTATATCATGCTTTGGAACGATACAGTTGTTTATACACATGATTGGTGGTCATGATGAAGTTTTAGGTCGTGAAGCTCAACTCATCGTAACTTATAACAATACTGTTATATGGTAAAATTATTATCCTGTAAGGATCTCGTTTCAAAGAATGTTGACATAATAGATGATACATACCTATTAACGCAACCTGCAATAATCTCGACAAAAAAAAGTTAACAGACTATGTGTTGTTAGAATGGTAAAGCCTCAAGAATATAATTGTTTTCATCTTATGATGTTCTTGCGTGCATGTATATTTAACAGTGTAAAAGAACGCAAGTGTTGGCTCTCGTTCTGACTTTATCAGTATACGCTTCCCTTTAGTTTACTTTGTCTTATATATGCAACACTTCCTGCAAATGTTCCCACTTCTCTACCCTACGTCTTAGCCTCTGCGCTTGCTTCAATTAATTTTTAATTTTACCCCGAAGGATGAGTTTGTTGGGCCGCTTGGCTCATCCTGTGCATAAACTTACCGTCATGACAGTATAGGCTACACCCATTAACAAGACCCACTGAGTTCTTCATCCTGCTTGAAATATGCATCTCAGCGTTAATCTGCATATGTTTAAGGAAGGACAATCTTGGTTTTACAGCATAAATATATTTTCTCTGCCAATTACTTAACTGCTATGATCAAATCATAAGACTCAATAAGAACAAATCTGATATGTAGATTTGTTCGAATCATAAGAACAAACTTGCTATGCAAGTTCTGTATATACGGATTTTGTGAAGGCGCACACTATGTGTGATAAAACAGTGACAGCTCACAAAAAATAATTTAATTGAATATCAGAATATGTGATAACACAAGGACAAACCTTTATTTTCTAGGCGCTTCATAAAACGTTTTCAGTACACGTTTTGTCTTGTAAGTTTTTTGTTTGTACCACATCTTAATTGGCAGCCGTAAATCTGCGTCCGCATTGGACGCCCTAGGTGCATACCCATGTTTGTAGTTTAGCCCTACACCCATATTGGCACCCCTAGTCCTACGTCGATGTTGGCAATCTTGGCTCAACGCCCATGTTGGCAGTCCTGGCTCAACGTCCATGTTGGCAGTCCTGGCTCAACGCCCATGTTGGCAGTCCTGGCTCAACGCCCATGTTGGCAGTTCTGGCTCAACGCCCATGTTGGCAGTCCTGGCTCAACGCCCATGTTGGCAGTCCTGGCTCAACGCCCATGTTGGCAGTCCTGGCTCAACGCCCATGTTGGCAGTCCTGGCTCAACGTCCATGTTGGCAGTCCTGGCTCAACGCCCATGTTGGCAGTCCTGGCTCAACGCCCATGTTGGCAGTCCTGGCTCAACGCCCATGTTGGCAGTCCTGGCTCAATGCCCATGTTGGCAGTCCTGGCTCAACGTCCATGTTGGCAGTCCTGGCTCAATGCCCATGTTGGCAGTCCTGGCTCAATGCCCATGTTGGCAGTCCTGGCTCAACGCCCATGTTGGCAGTCCTGGCTCAATGCCCATGTTGGCAGTCCTGGCTCAACGCCCATGTTGGCAGTCCTGGCTCAACGTCATGTTGGCAGTCCTGGCTCAACGCCCATGTTGGCAGTCCTGGCTCAACGTCCATGTTGGCAGTCCTGGCTCAACGCCCATGTTGGCAGTCCTGGCTCAATGCCCATGTTGGCAGTCCTGGCTCAACGCCCATGTTGGCAGTCCTGGCTCAATGCCCATGTTGGCAGTCCTGGCTCAACGCCCATGTTAGCAGTCCTGGCTCAATGCCTATGTTGGCAGTCCTGGCACACAGTCCATGTTGTCAGTCCAGGTTCAACCATCATGTTGTCAGTCCAGGCTCCACCATCATGTTGGCAGTCCAGGCTCACCATCATGTTGTCAGTCCAGGCTCCACCATCATGTTGTCAGTCCAGGCTCCACCATCATGTTGGCAGTCCTGGCTCCACCATCATGTTGGCAGTCCTGGCTCCACCATCATGTTGTCAGTCCAGGCTCCACCATCATGTTGGCAGTCCTGGCTCCACCATCATGTTGTCAGTCCTGGCTCCACCATCATGTTGTCAGTCCTGGCTCCACATCATGTTGTCAGTCCTGGCTCCACCATCATGTTGTCAGTCCTGGCTCCACCATCATGTTGCAGTCCTGGCTCCACCATCATGTTGTCAGTCCTGGCTCCACCATCATGTTGGCAGTCCTGGCTCCACCATCATGTTGGCAGTCCAGGCTCCACCATCATGTTGGCAGTCCAGGCTCCACCATCGTGTTGTCAGTCCAGGCTCCACCATCATGTTGTCAGTCCAGGCTCCACCATCATGTTGTCAGTCCAGGCTCCACCATCATGTTGGCAACTCTAGTTCAATTCCCATATAATTGGCAGTCTTGGCTCAGCGCCCATGTTGGCACACCTCGCCAGACGTCCAGCAGGTGTATATACGCGCACGACCCAAAAGCCTTGAGTAAAGCTCCTCCCTGAAGCTGGACTCTCGTAAAATGTTGTTCCTTGTGTGATGCTGTAGACAAGACGGTGGCTGACGTTCAATCATATACCGAACACAACTCAAGAGAGAAATATATTAGACAACATCCAATATCATTGCGTTGA
>WNGS01065895.1:0-13144 GCA_020271785.1 Procambarus virginalis | reverse complement strand
CTACAGATTAAGTCTATCAGGCGGTCGTAACTCTCCCTGATTTTCTCAACTGGGAGTCCTGAGCTGTTACTTCTGGGAACATTCTTCTGAATTACTCCTTGTAGAGTCCATAGGGTTAACTGTATCCCCATTACCCTCTGCTGCCCTTTTCTGTGCCTCCCGGTCTCCTGCAGGTGCTGCTACCCCTTCATTATTAGGATGGATATCACCAGTTGCCCCACACCCACCCCCACCTGAAGGGTCTTCAAAATTCCCTGTGAACCTTGGCATGAGCTGATCTGCATGCCTTTTCCAATTAATGTTCCCAAAACTCTGCACTTGCACAGTGAAATTCCTGCGGCCCAGGACTTCCCTAATTTTTCCTTTCACCCAGGGCTTTCCACTTTCAAAATTCCTTGCATATACTGCATCCCCCTCATTAAACAACAATTCCTCTCCCTGAGCCAACTGACCGGCCAAGCTAGTTACCGATTTCTCTCTATCGGGATCTGTCTTTACTGCTTCCATGTGCACTTTAAAGTGCCTATTAAACAGTAATTCAGAAGGAGATTTACCAGTAGTAGAATGAACAGTTTTCCTTTGATTATATAAAAATCTACAAAGCCTTGTATTAATAGTGCCTTCCATAAACTGCTTTAACCCTTCTTTCAGGGATCTCACTGCTCTCTCTGCTAGACCATTTGAAGAAGGATTATAGGGGGCAGGTGTTACATGTTTAATACCATTTTTTCGAAAAAAATCTTCCATTTCCACAGAAACAAAATAAGAAGCATTGTCTGAGACAATTATGTCTGGCAATCCAAAATTACAAAATGTTTTCCTTAGTAATTCACAAGTTACAGATGATGTGGTGGAATTACACACATGTATTCTATATTATAAATAGTATTAAATATAAATATAAATAGTAAATATTTAAATGAATATTAATATTTAAAATATTAAATATTTAAAACATAAGTTTACATATGTTTACATATTACAAGTTTACATATTTAAAACATATGTAAACATATGTTTAAAATATTTTAAATATTTAAAATATTAAATATTAAATAAATATTAAATATTTAAAGTAAATATTTAGTAATAAATATTAAATATAAATAGTATTATAAATAGTATTCTATATTATAAATATAGAATACTAGAAATATGGAATAGTGGCAAGAGGCGGCAATCAGTGGTTACAAATCGAGTAACTGGAAACTGGTGACATCTACCTGGGGCAACAAGAGGTCACCTGCACCGACCGGGGATCAGCTTCGCTACCCTACGCTAAGTACCTGCTATATACTTTGAACAAAACAACATACATAATATTACAAATATACGGTATACATATAATATTATAAATATTAAACATATAAATATATATACATATAATTTTATAAAGAGTTAAAAGGACTAACATCAACAAGTGATCCATACAGTGAACCACAAATACAATACAATACATCAGACAATGGAGAGGTGTGGCGAGTATTCGGGAGCACTAGAAAAACGTTATGTAGGCGTTAAGTGTTGCATTTGTAACATAAGATTCCACCTGGGATGTACAGAAGTATCTCCAGGATGCACAAAAAGGCAAGGAGTTTTCTGGGTTTGCAAGAATGACAGATTAATGTTAGAGAACATAACTACACTGATGAAAAACATTCCCGAGTCACAGAGATTAAGATTCACAGACAAGCTACCAGTGATATATGCGGACTGGGAAAAGACAATATTGGTTAACGACCAAAACCCAGGAACAGATAGTTTAGAGAACCGCAGCAATAATGTGGAGGAAGAGGGTATTGTAGTACATAATAACAGCAATATTGCAGAGCCAGGTAATATAAACGATGAGAGCAACAGTGAGACAGAGTGCATAAATGAAGGAATTGGGACGAAAAGCGGAGATGGCTCCAATAAAGAGGTAGACAAGACACACACAGATATAAATACCTTGAAAAACGTAAAACCGGAACACATTTGCAAATTCTACGCTAAAGGAATATGCAAATATGGAAAATTAGGAACAAAATGCCATTTTCTGCATCCTCGAAAATGCAGGAACATGTTGGGGAGGGGTACATGCCGTTTGGAACAGGGTGTAGATACTTCCACCCCAAATTATGTCAATCTTCAATTAGGGACAAAAAATGCTGTCCGGAATTCCATGTGAGGGGTACACAGCGTTATAGACGGGAAGATCAATATGACACTACTGGCAATTTTTTAGAGGAAGGCAGAAACAGAGTAGAAAATATAAGAGAGAGGAACAGTCAGATGGAACCACTACAGGATTACAGAGGGGAAGGGAGATACCCACAAGACTGGAATACACATTACCAATGAATACACAGGTACTACACCACACAACACCCGCCCCACTACCGAAACTGGACGAATCACTTCGGAAACAACATACCCTGGACACAAACACAGTGGCCTCCTTACCGGAGCTTCAGATATTAACACCAAGTAAGGCATCCGGCACTTCCACTACCACGATAACATCATTTATATTTGCCAACATTCAAGGTATAAAAACACGCAAATCCAACAAAGTTCACTTTATAGATGGTCTCCTTCATGAGGCAAATGCAGTGTTTGCAGCCCTAACAGAAACCCACACAAAGGACTATCATGATGGTGAAATATGGATCTCAGAGTACAATCTTTTCAGATGTGATAGGAAACACCGGCTTCAGGGTGGGGTCAGCCTATACATCAAAGACACACTCATCTGTACTGAGCTGCTAAACACCTCAAATGATATGGTAGAAGTGCTGATAATCAAAATAGAGATCCTAAATGTAGTTATTGTCCTTGTATATAAGTCACCGGAGGCAAACCCTCAGCAGTTTAAAGACCAACTAATGAAAATAGAACACTGCTTGGAAAACCTCATAAATCCAGCTCCGAACATCATTCTGCTTGGGGACTTCAACCTACGGCACCTGAAATGGAAGCACCTGGCTAATACAGTAATATCAGAAAGAATACCAGGAAGTAGCCTTAATGAACAGGCACATGCAAATGACCTGCTACGGATGTGCGACAGGTTTGCCTTAAACCAGCAAATAGAACCAACTAGGAAGGAGAACACGCTGGACCTCATTTTCACTAATAATGATGAATTGATCAGGAACATAATGATTACAAATACCTGTTACTCAGATCACAACTTAATTGAAGTTATGACAACCATGGGGAATAGACCTTCAAAACCAGTCCAGATTCCCGGTGGAGGAGATTTCAGCAAATTCAACTTCAATAATAAACAGATAAACTGGGAGCAAATAAACCAGGACTTCACAGAAATAAACTGGGAAGAACAGCTAGAAAATGCGAACCTGAACCAGTGCCTGGAAAAAATAAGCTCAGTAGCACTAGAAATATGTACAAACCGCATCCCCCTAAGAAAAAAGAGGAAGAGATGCAGATTGGAACGAGAACGTCGTTCCCTATATAGGCGAAGAAAACGAATCGCGGAACAACTTGAGAGTCGCACCCTATCTCAGGAACGGCGAAGAAGGTTAGGTAGCGAAATAGGAAAAATTGAACTCAAGCTACAAGAATCATACAAAAACCAGGAGAGGCAAAGAGAGCAAAAGGCCATCAGTGAAATAGAGAGAAACCCGAAATATTTTTTCTCCTATGCAAAATCAAGATAAAAAACCACATCTAGTATCGGGCCCCTGCGAAAGGAAGATGGAACTTTCACCGATGACAACAAAGAAATGAGCGAGCTACTGAGGAAGCAGTACGACTCTGTTTCAGCGAGCCATTAAACGCACTAAAGATCGATAACCCAAATGAATTTTTCATGGATATGATACCAACATCAAATCATATATCAGACGTCACCCTATCCCCACTGGACTTTGAAGAAGCCATAAACAGTATGCCTATGCACTCTGCACCAGGCCCGGATTCTTGGAACTCCATATTCATCAAGAACTGTAAAAAAACCACTATCGCAGGCCCTCCACATTCTGTGGAGACAAAGCCTAGATACTGGCGTTATTCCTGATATACTAAAAACAGCAGAGATAGCACCACTTCATAAAGGAGGAAATAAGGCAGAGGCAAAAAATTACAGACCGATAGCGTTAACATCGCACATCATTAAAATTTTTGAGAGAGTGCTAAGAAGTAAGCTCACAAAATACATGGAAGCACAGCATCTCCATAACCCCGACAACATGGTTTCAGAACAGGGCGCTCTTGCCTGTCGCAGTTGCTGGACCACTATGATATGGCATTAGATGCTATGGAAGACAAACAAAACGCTGATGTAATTTACACAGATTTCGCAAAAGCTTTTGATAAATGTGACCATGGTGTTATTGCACATAAAATGCGCTCAAAAGGAATTACCGGAAAAATAGGCAGATGGATCTACAATTTCCTGACCAACAGAACCCAATGTGTAATAGTCAACAAAATAAAATCCAGCCCATCAACCGTTAAGAGCTCAGTCCCTCAGGGTACTGTGCTTGCTCCAGTACTTTTTCTCATCCTCATATCGGACATAGACAAGAACACAACCTATAGCACTGTATCATCCTTTGCAGATGACACCAGGATCTTCATGAGAGTAGGCAACATAGAGGACACGGCAAACCTCCAGTCAGATGTAGATCAGGTCTTTCTATGGGCTACAGAAAATAATATGGTGTTTAACGAAGATAAGTTCCAGCTCATGCGCTATGGAAAAAATGAAAATATAAAAACGGAAACCACGTACAAAACTCAGACAAATCATAACATAGCACGAAAAGGCAATGTAAAGGATTTGGGTGTACTCATGTCGGAAGACCTTACCTTTAAAGAACACAATAAAGTGGCCGTCACAACTGCACGAAAAATGACAGGTTGGATAACAAGAACTTTTCACACTAGAGATGCTATACCGATGATGATACTTTTCAAAACGCTTGTGCTCTCTAGAGTGGAGTACTGCTGCACAATGACAGCCCCTTTCAAAGCTGGAGAAATTGCTGACCTGGAGAGCGTGCAGAGATCCTTTACTGCTAGAATCCACTCGGTAAAACATCTAAACTATTGGGACCGACTAAAGAGCCTAAATCTGTACTCCCTTGAGCGCAGGCGGGAGAGATACATAATAATTTACACATGGAAAATATTAGAGGGGCTGGTCCCAAACCTGCACACAGAAATAACATCACATGAGACCAGAAGACATGGCAGGATGTGCAGAATACCCCCGTTGAAAACAGAGGTGCAACTGGTACTCTGAGAGAGAACTCTATCAACATCAGGGGCCCGAGACTGTTCAACACGCTCCCGCTACACATAAGGGGCATAACTGGCAAACCCCTCACAGTGTTCAAGAGAGAACTGGATAAGCACCTCCAAAGGATACCTGATCAACCAGGCTGTGACTCATACGTCAGGCTGCGAGCAGCCGCGTCCAACAGCCTGGTTGATCAGTCCAGCAACCAGGAGGCCTGGTCGATGACCGGGCCGCGGGGACGCTAAGCCCGGAAGCCCTCAAGGTAACCTCAAGGTATGCACATCCAGAAATTGGTGTATGAATTCACCACCACTAGGTAATATTTGTTATCCACAGGTCCCGCATAATCTACATGAAGTCTAGACCAGGGTTTTCCAGTGCATGGCCAAGAAAGTACAGGGGCCTGGGGTTTCTGATAATTCTTAAAGCAAATGTGACAATTTTTGTTACCTCAGCAATATCCTGGTCTATTTTTGGCCACCAAACCCAACTTCTAGCTTCTGCTTTCATAGCATTTATGCCATTATGGCCTACATGCAGCTGTTCCAAAATCTTACATATCAGTTCCCCAGGCATCAGACGTCACCCTATCCCCACTGGATTTTGAAGAAGCCATAAACAGTATGCCTATGCACTCCGCACCAGGCCCGGATTCTTGGAACTCCATATTCATCAAGAACTGTAAAAAACCACTATCGCAGGCCCTTCACATTCTGTGGAGACAAAGCCTAGATACTGGCGTTATTCCTGATATACTAAAAACAGCAGAGATAGCACCACTTCATAAAGGAGGAAATAAGGCAGAGGCAAAAAATTACAGACCGATAGCACTAACATCGCACATCATAAAAATTTTTGAGAGAGTGCTAAGAAGTAAGATCACAAAATACATGGAATCACAGCATCTCCATAACCCCGGACAACATGGTTTCAGAACAGGGCGCTCTTGCCTGTCGCAGTTGCTGGACCACTATGATATGGCATTAGATGCTATGGAAGACAAACAAAACGCTGATGTAATTTACACAGATTTTGCAAAAGCTTTTGATAAATGTGACCATGGTGTTATTGCCCATAAAATGCGCTCAAAAGGAATTACCGGAAAAGTAGGCAGATGGATCTACAATTTCCTGACCAACAGAACCCAATGTGTAATAGTCAACAAAATAAAATCCAACCCGTCAACCGTTAAGAGCTCAGTCCCCCAGGGTACTGTGCTTGCTCCAGTACTTTTTCTCATCCTTATATCGGACATAGACAAGAACACAACCTATAGCACTGTATCATCCTTTGCAGATGACACTAGGATCTTCATGAGAGTAGGCAACATAGAGGACACGGCGAACCTCCAGTCAGATGTAGATCAGGTCTTTCTATGGGCTACAGAAAATAATATGGTGTTTAACGAAGACAAGTTCCAGCTCATGCGCTATGGAAAGAATGAAAATATAAAAACTGAAACCACGTACAAAACTCAGGCAAATCATAACATAGAACGAAAAGGCAATGTAAAGGATCTGGGTGTACTCATGTCGGAAGACCTTACCTTTAAAGAACACAATAAAGTAGCCGTCACAACTGCAAGAAAAATGACAGGTTGGATAACAAGAACTTTTCACACTAGAGATGCTATACCGATGATGACACTTTTCAAAACGCTTGTGCTCTCTAGAGTGGAGTACTGCTGCACAATGACAGCCCCTTTCACTGCGGGTGAAATTGCTGACCTGGAGAGCGTGCAGAGATCCTTTACTGCTAGAATCCACTCGGTAAAACATCTAAACTATTGGGACCGACTAAAGAGCCTAAATCTGTATTCCCTTGAGCGCAGGCGGGAGAGATACATAATAATTTACACGTGGAAAATATTAGAGGGGCTGGTCCCAAACCTGCACACAGAAATAACATCACATGAGACCAGAAGACA
This sequence comes from Procambarus virginalis, assembly GCA_020271785.1. Taxonomy (NCBI): domain Eukaryota; kingdom Metazoa; phylum Arthropoda; class Malacostraca; order Decapoda; family Cambaridae; genus Procambarus; species Procambarus virginalis. Next base: position 5,966 of record WNGS01065895.1, on the reverse strand, counting down.
TGGCAGGATGTGCAGAATACCCCCGTTGAAAAGCAGAGGTGCAACTGGTACTCTGAGAGAGAACTCTATCAACATCAGAGGCCCGAGACTGTTCAACACGCTTCCACTACACATAAGGGACATAACTGGCAAACCCCTCACAGTGTTCAAGAGAGAACTGGATAAGCACCTCCAAAGGATACCTGATCAACCAGGCTGTGACTCATACGTCAGGCTGCGAGCAGCCGCGTCCAACAGCCTGGTTGATCAGTCCAGCAACCAGGAGGCCTGGTCGATGACCGGGCCGCGGGGACGATAAGCCCCGGAAGCACCTCAAGGTATCCTCAAGGTAAGGTACCACCACTCTATTCCTATACAAGAGTACATCCTGGTGAATACTAAGGTCAGCCTTCACTGAAGCATACTCTGACAATAATAAATTATCATTCCAACTATATTTAACATATTTCATCAACAGACTTAATTTGGGATCTCTACCAGTTGCCTTCCTAATAGTCTGGAATGAAATATCCTCAAAAGACATAGATTCCACCAGGTTAACATACTCCACTGGAATACTGGAATTTAATTCTTCTGTCACAGGCAATCTACTTAATGCATCCGCTACTACATTATCCTTGCCTGGCTTAAACTCTAAATCATACTCAAACTGCGAGAGTAGTAATGCCCATCTTTGAATTTTAGCATTGGCATTAACTGGAATCTGCTTACCTCTGCCAAACAATCCTAGCAGGGGTTTATGGTCTGTTCTAGCAAGAAATTTCCTCCCCAGCAGAAAATACCTCAGTTTTTTTACAGCATATACCAAAGCTAAGGCTTCTTTATCTAACTAAGAATAATTCTGTTCCGCAGGAGATAATTTCTTGCTAGCAAAATATACTACTTTATCCTGACCATCTACTTCCTGTAATAATACACAAACCACTCCTACTGGAGAAGCATCTACCTCCAGTTTTAACGGGAGTCTACCTGCAAAATTAGTGAGCACTGGAGAATTGATCAACTCATGCTTAATATTCCTGAATGCATTTTCCTCTCTTGCTGCCCACTTAAATCTATCCCCTTTTTTCAACAATTCATACAAGGGTGCTAATTTTGTTGAAAAGTTCTTCACGAACTTACAAAAATATGTAACCATCCCAATAAAAGACTGTACTTCCCCAACTGATGTTGGGGCTGGGGCATCTATTATAGCCGCTACATTTTGTGAGAAGGAGTAAAGCCCTTACCTGAAATATGATACCCCAGGCATTCAATGGGCTTGGTCTTCAACGTTGTTTTTCCCTTATTAATCTTCACATTGTACTTTTGCAAAAATTCAAAACTTGTTCTAATCTAGCATCATGCACTTCCTCATTCTCTCCACATACAATAATGTCATCTAAAAAACTAGCCACACCTTCAATGTTAACTAATAACTGGGACATGAATCTCTGAAAAATTGCTGGAGACGAGGAGAGTCCAAAAGGAAGTCTTTTATACTTAAATAACCCCTTGTGGGTATTAATCACTAACAATTTCTGGCTCTCCTCCTCTACAGGAATTTGCAAGTAAGCATCTTTCAGATCAATCTTAGAAAAAATTGCCCCCTTGCAGACCACTGACAACAACTCATCTATCTTAGGTAAAGGGTACTTCTCACAGTGTTTGCGGTTGTTTAGTTCCTTGAACTCTGCACAGATTCTCAAGGATTTCCGATCTGCCTTCAACACTGGTACAATTGGGGCTGCCCACTCACTATGCTTAGAGTATTGGCTCTAAGATGCCTTCTGCTACATTTATTTATTTATATATATACAAGAAGGAACATTGGGTTTGTGAGAATACATTGAATAGTACAGTATTAACAATCTTGTAAAGCCACTAGTACGCGCAGCGTTTCGGGCAGGTCCTTAATCTAACAGATAATTTTAAGTAGGTAATTTCTATCAGAATTAATAAATGATAACAAATACATTGCAAGAGAAAAATGAGATGAGAGAGCTTAGGAAATATATTAAAGCACATTGGTATATTAAAGCTCTGACTGATTACTTTAACAGCTTGATTGGTAATTTAAACAAGATTAATTGACACCATACAGCAGATTGACAGCATATAAAAAGACAGCAATGATCACAATGGTAAAGATGTTCAAATTGGGTACATAAAGGTTGGGAGATTGGGTAGCAATAGATACAGTGCAATTTTAAGGCAAAAGGTAAAAAACTATGAAGATGAAATTAGGTACTTTTTAGTATTGTTTTGAATGATGTAAAAGTTGGACAGCTTTTCAATTCAATAGGGAGTGAGTTCCATAAACTGGGTCCCTTTATTTGCATAGAGTGTTTACACAGATTAAGTTTAACTCTGGGATATCAAAGAGATATTTATTTCTGGTGTGGTGATAATGGGTCCTATTACATCTGTCCAGGAAGAGTTTCAGAGCAGGATTTGCATTTAAGAACGGGTTTTGTAAATGTAGTTGACACAAGAGAATTTGTGGAGTGAGATTATGTTTAGCATGTTTAGGGAGTTAAACAAGGGGGCTGAGTGTTGTCTGAAAGCAGAATTTGATATTATTCTGATAGCAGATTTTTGCTGGGTGATGATGGACTTGAGGTGGTTTGCAGTGGTTGAACCCCATGCACAGATACCATAGTTAAGATAGGGATAGATTAGTGCATAATATAGAGAGATGAGAGCAGAGTTAGGTACATAATATCTGATTTTGGAGAGTATACCAACTGTTTTAGAGACTTTCTTAGTTATGTGTTGTATGTGGGTACTGAAGTTGAGTCTCTTGTCTAGGAATAGGCCAAGAAACTTACCATCATTTTTATTGCTAATGTTTACATTGTCTATTGAAGCTGAATTGCATTTGTAGATTTGCTTCCAAATAAGATGTAGTAGGTCTTTTCTATGTTAAGTGTTAGTTTGTTGGTTGACATCCATAAGTGGACTTTTTTTAGTTCATTATTAACAACATTATTTAGTGTATGTGGGTTGGGGTTGGAGTAGATGAGGGTAGTATCATCAGCAAACAAAATAGGTTTCAGAATGTTAGAGACATTAGGCAGATCATTGATGTATATAAGAAATAGAAGAGGTCCCAAGATGCTGCCCTGTGGCACTCCAACGGTTATTGGTAGAGTGGGAGAGGTTATATTATTGATGGCTACACATTGGTGTCTATCACTAAGATAGGATTGGATATAGTCCAGTGCATGGCCTCGGATTCCATAATGATGGAGTTTACATAAGAGGTAATTGTGATTAACAGTATCAAAGGCCTTTCTCAGGTCAATGAAGAGTCCAATCGGAAACTCATTTTTGTCAAGGGCTGAGTAAATTATATCAAGGAAACTAATAATTGCATCGTTGGTACTCTTTTGGGAGCGGAAGCCAAACTGACAGGGGCTAAGAATGTTAAATTTTACGAGATAGGAGCAGAGCTGTTTGTAGATAATTTTTTCAAATATTTTTGATAGTATGGGTAGGTTTGATATTGGTCTATAATTGTTTATGTCTGCCGGATTACCTCCTTTATGAACTGGCGTTACTCTTGCTTTTTTAAGGATATCAGGGAAGGTATGATACTCAAGGGATTTGTTGAACAGCAGAGCTATAGGTGGCGCAAGGGCATGGGAGGCACTCTTGTATACAATGGATGGGATTTCACTGATGTTCCCAGCTTTGGTTTTTAGTGAGTGTATGATGGACACAACATCTGTCAGGCTGACTGGTGAAAGGAGAAGAGAGTTTGGATAGCTGCCTGAGAGATATGTGTTGATATGTCTGAGTCGGTGGGATTTTACTTGCAAGGTTAGCACCAATCGATGAAAAGAAGCTATTAAATTCATTCGCCATTTCTAAATCAGATGGTGTAAGGCCATCCTTAGAGAGTGTTATCTGGTTGTGGAAGTGTTGTTTAGTTCCTAGGATATTAGAGATGGTATTCCATGTGCTTTTCATGTTGCCTTTTGCTTCTTTGAATCTAGTCTCATAATATGAAAGTTTAGCTTTTCTTGTGATACTGGTAAGCACTGATGAGTACCTTTTAACTACTTCCTTTGTAACTAGGCCAATCCTAAATTTCTTTTCATATTCATGTTTTTGTTGATTGATTTAATTATGCCAGTTGTGAGCCACGGGTTATTTTTTCTTTTATCAGTTACTTGTTTGGTAAGGAGGGGACAGTGAATGTTGTAGAGGCTTAGAGTTTTGGAGAGAAAGAGGTTAGTTAATGAGTTTATATCCTGTGTATTATTAAATTCAGATTCCCAGTTAATATTGTGAAGTGCATCAGAGAGATTGCCTAAAGCTGATTCACTGTGTAGCCTGAATGAGAGTTTCTTGGTTTCTGGTGGTGTTGTGTCCATGTTTGCTATGAGGAAGGTAAGATAGTGGTCAGTTGTTCTGTCATAAATTCTTTTCCAGGGCTGATTCTACCAATTGCTTGTAATGAAACGGCACTGTTCTTGCCTTGAAAAAATTAGGTGAAGCCCCACTTTTCAGGTGAATTTTTGCCAGCATGCTATTAATTGTCTTATCTGCCTCCACTGAATATTTATCTAACATTTGTTCGGCACTTTTAATTGTTTTAACTATCGACAGTTCATCTAGGCCCGCCAAGAAAATTCCCACTTTTTCCATGAGATCCTTACCACATAGGCTAGAATTATGTGAATCCACTACATAAAAATCCTGGACAATTTCTTTTTCATTATAACCTACTTTTGCCGACACTGTGCCATAGACCTTATAGGTACATTATCATAAGCACTTAATGATTTTTTTCCTGGTTTTACATTCAATTGCAAGGTATCTGCCCAATCTCTAGACAATGTTGACACTGCAGCACCAGTGTCCAGTTCCAAGGGAACTAACTTCCCATTACTGTAATTACAAAATTCACCACATGTGACTTCACTGAACATACCTTTTCTTTCACCAAATATAGTCGGTTTTCCTCACCTGCAGCTTCTTCAGCCGATTTCCCTTCCTCTACTGCCTTGACCACAGTACCACTACCTCTTCTTCCTGCATTCCCTGGTCGTCTCCTCTCCCAGGCCTTGCTGTTCCTGTTCATATATTCCCTACACACTCTCTGCAAGTGTCCCTCCTTGTTACAAAAGTTGCATATATAGGCACGAAACTTGTACTTGCTACTTATGTGATTGTATCCACAGTGTTTGCATTTGGTCTGGCCCTGTATGACCATAATTTCCTGAGTAGAAGTCTTACTTCCAAAAGCCCTTTCCAGGTTCAATATCTTCTCGAGCACTGTCCATGAAGTCATCGGTTGTAGATCCAAATTTTCTGCCACCAGGTTAGGGAAATAATTCTCCTTTTCCACTGCCATGAACAACTGGTCCCTAACCCTGCCGTCCAACTGTGCTCCGAAGTTGCAGTGGTTAGCTAAAGCCTTCAATTCCGCAAATAAATCCTGTACGGATTCCTGCTGCTTTTTCGTCCTCTTCTGGAAATCCATCAAACTCCTGTGATATGATGGTTTCACCACATACTGACATTTAAGCAGAGCAATCAGGTATACATATAGGTCTTCGTGTGCGGTAGCTCAGGTGCACACAAATTTCCGAGAACACTATATGCTTCAGAACCCAGTGAAACTAAGAGTACCGCTTTCTTGTTGGCCTCCTCCTTAATCTCCCGGTACTGAAAGTTTGCTTCCAGCAGGCTGAGCCACAGGTCCAACGAGATCTTGGCAGTGTTTAACGGCTGTATTGACATGGTAGCCATGGCCACGGAGGTAGCACACTCCACTGTTGCATGCGAAGTGTCCACTCGTCCACACGACGTACCCTGCTCTCTCTTGATCCTCACACCACGTCTCGTACCCAGGCTCTCTGCCGGAGATGTTTAATCCTCGTCGCACTGTTGTAATTGTAGTAAGACAAACAATCTTCGTCCTCATGGTTTTATTCTGTCAGTAACAACAACAAAACAATCATCAGGTACATGAA
>WNGS01065879.1:39703-66699 GCA_020271785.1 Procambarus virginalis | reverse complement strand
CTCAGACCCTCTCTAATCTTCAGACCCAATATGCCCTTCCTACTCCAGACCTACCTACCAGGCCCTACCCCAGACCATTATACCTACTTTCCTAGATGCCCAGCCCCCCAAGCACCCCCTCCAGATCCCATTCACCCCCAAGACACCCATCGGATCTCCCCAGCCTCCATTCACCCCCAAGACACCCATCGGATCACCACCCCCCATGCACCCGCCAGACACCCCCAGATCCTCCCAGACCCCCAGAGACAAGGCGAACGCTGGTACCATATTTTCCATGAAGAATCTCAAGGTTTGGTACACCAATGCTGATGGGGTGGCTATGAAGCGAAGAGATAAAAGAAGAGTGAGTGAGGCAGATCCGACATAGTTGCGATAGTGGAAACTAAAATAAGTGACATGATCTCAAATGCAATATTTCCAGAGGGCTACAGGTGATAAGAAAAAGAGACACAAGAGACAGCGAGGGGAAGTGGCACTCCTAATAATGCGGAAATGGAAGTTCATACATGGAACTCTGACAGCAGATGGGAGGAAGATTGTGATCTTGGTAATCTACATCCCCACCAAACAATAGAAGACCCAGGCAGAAGTATGATGACACAACAAGGCATGCATAGATGAACTGCAGAAGGCAGCAACACTAGCCCACAGAATGAGAGCGAAGCTACTGGTCATGAGGGACCTAAATCATGGAGAGATAACTTGGGAATCAAGAAATCCCTAAGGAGGGGACGAAACGTAGGGAGCAAAGTTAATAGATGTTATAGACAGGAATTTCCTAACACAACATGTAAAGGAAGACACAAGGAAAAGAGGAGATGCACCGAGCCTATTAGACCTGATTTTCACCCAGAACGTAGAAGACATCGAGAATTTGGAACATGAAATACCTCTAGGGGCCAGCGCCATTGTGCCTAGTCTTTGACTACATGATGGAATTCAAACTTGTGACCAGGGACAAGAGGTCTGGGAAAGGAGAGTTCACTATAGGAAAGGGGACTACAGGAGGATAAGGGACTATCTGGGAAAAGTGCAGTGGGAGGAAGAAATTAGAGGAAAAACAGTCCAAGATATGATGGACCTAGTCAAACGGAAATTCCAAGAGCCCGAAGAGAGATTTATACCAACAGTAAAGGGAAAAAATAAGGAATATAATAACCCATGGTTTAATAGACAGTGTCAGGAAGCATAAATGACCAGCAGGCGGGAGTGGAGGAAGTACAGAAGACAAAGGACAGAGGACAACAGGATCAGATGCAACAGAGCTAGGAACGATTACATTAACATAAGATGAACATCGGAAAGGAACTATGAGAACGATATTGCGATGAAAGCAAAAAAGCAACCTAAATTACTACTGAGCGATATAAGAAGAAAAATGTCGGTGAACGACCAAGTGACAAGACTAAGGAAAACAGAGGAGGCATATACTGAAAGTGACTAGGAAATCTGCGAGGCACTGAATGCCAGTTTAGATGGAATGTTCACAACCGAGTCTGAACAGCTCCCATTGTTAGAAGAGATTGTCCTAGATGAAAGACTATCAGACATAGATGTGACAGTAGAGAAGGTAACGAAACAGTTGACAACACTGGATGCAACTAAAGCGGTTGGACCAGACAAAGTATTACTGGGATACTAAAAGAGGCAGAGCAGGCCATCAGCGTGCCTCTGGCAATTATCTTTAATAAGTCACTTATGTCGGGAGAATTGCCCAGTTGCTGGAAGAAGGCAAATGTTGTACCGATTTTCAAGAAAAGCGATAGGGAGTAGGCACTTAATTATAGACCTGTATCACTGAGAAGCATCCCCTGTAAAATACTTGAACAAATAATTAGGCTACGACTGGTTGCACACCTGGAGAATGTTAGGCTTTAAACAAACATCAACATGGGTTCTGGAAAGGGAAATTGTGCCTAACAAACCTTGGGATTCTATGATAAAATAACGAGGATAAGACAGGACAGAGATGGTTGGGCAGACTGCATATTTCTGGACTGCCAAAAAGCCTTTGATACAGTACTGCACATGAGACTGCTGTTCAAACTCGAGAGGCAGGTGGGAGTGGGGGGAAAGGTCCTAGCATGGATAAGTAACTACCTAACAGGAAGGAGCCAAAGAGTTACGGTAAGGGGCGAGAAGTCGGACTGGCGAACAGTAACGAGTGGAGTACCTCAAGGATCGGTGCTGGGACCAATTTTATTTCTAATATATGTCTACGACATGTTTACAGGTGTGGAGTCCTACATGTCGATGTACACGGATGATGTATAGTTGATGAGAAGAGTTGTGACAGATGAGGATTGCAGGATCTCCAGAGGACCTGAACAGGTTGCAGAGATGTCAGAGAAATGGCTACTGGAGTTTCAACAGGAGCAAATGTAAAGTTATGGAAATGGGACTAGGAGATAGGAGACCAAAGGGACCAAAGCATAATGAAGGGGAACCGCCTACCTGTGATGACTCGAGAAAGAGACCTGGGCGTGAATATAACACCTAATCTCTCTCCTGAAGCCCATATAAATAGGATAACAACAGCAACTTACTCTACACTGGCAAAAGTTAGAACATCATTCAGAAACCTGAGCAAGGAGGCATTTAGGGCGCTTTACACTGCCTACGTTGGGGGAGCCGAGCGGACAGCACGCTGGGCTTGTGATCCTGTGGTCCTGGGTTCGATCCCAGGCGCCGGCGAGAAACAATGGGCAGAGTTTCTTTCACCCTAGGCCCTGTTACCTAGCAGTAAAATAGGTACCTAGGTGTAGTCAGCTGTCACAGGCTGCTTCCTGGGGGTGGAGGCCTGGTCAAGGACCGGGACGCGGGGACACTAAAACCCCGAAATCATCTCAAGATAACTTCAAGATTACGTTAGGCCAGTCTTAGAATTTGCCATCTCATCGTGGAGTTCCCATCTTAAGAAGCATATAAGGAAACTGGAAAAGGTTCAAAGGTTTGCAACGAGACTCGTCCCAGAGTTACGAGGGATCGGGTATGAGGAGCTCCTGAGGGAACTGTGCCTTACGACACTAGAAAGAAAAAGGGAGAGGGGGGACATGATAGGAACGTATAAAATACTCAGGGGGATTGACAGAGTGGACATAGACAAAATTTTCACACGGAATAGTAACAGAACGAGGGGACATGGGTGGAAGCTGGAAACTCAGATGAGTCACAGGGATGTTAGGAAGTTTTCTTTTAGCGTGAGAGTAGTGGAATATTTAATGCACTTAAGGAACAGGTTGTGGAAGCAAATACTATTCATAATTTTAAAACTAGGTATGATAGGGAAATGGGACCATAGTAATTGCTGTAAACAACCGATGCTCGAAAGGCGGGATCCAAGAGTCAATGTTCGATCCTGCAGACACAATTAGGTGAGTACAGTTTGGTGAGTACACACACACCCACACACACACACACACACACACACACACACACACACACACACACACACACACACACACACACACATTATTTATTATATTAGATGTGTATTGAGTACACACACACACAGTACAATTGAGTACTGAGTATTAGGTGAGTACAATTAGGGTACTTACCTAATTGTACTCACCTAATTGTGCTTGCGGGGGTGTTGAGCTCTGACTCCTTGGTCCCGCCTCTCAACCGTCAATCAACTGGTGTACAGATTCCTGAGCCTACTGGGCTCTATCATATCTACATTTAAAACTGTGTCTGGAGTCAGCCTCCACCATATCATTGCCTAATGCATTCCATCTGTTAACTACTCTGACACTGAAAAAGTTTTTTCTAACAAGCCACAGGGACGTTAGAAAGAACTTTGAAAGAAAGGCAGTGATATGGTGGAGGCTGACTCCAGACACAGTTTTAAATGTAGATACGATAGAGCCAAGTAGGCTCAGGAATCTGTACATCAGTTGATTGACAGTTGAAACGCGGGTCCAGAGAGCCAAAGCTCAACCCCAGGAAGCACAATTAGGTAAGTATAATTAAGTGAGGACCCACTCACACACAGTAGGAGCAACAGGCAGGAGTGGATAAGGGAGTATCTAAGTAACAGGAAACATTGAGTAACTGTGAGGGAGGGGGAGATACCAGAGTGGCGAGATATCACCAGCGGAGTCCCACAAGGCTCTGTACTTGGATCCATCCTGTTTATAATATACGTAAACGATCTTCCAGGGGGAATAGACTCATTCCTCTCAATGTGTGCTTATGATGCAAAAATTATGAGAAGAATCAAAACAGATTAAGATAGACAGAGACTACAGGATGAGCTTGACAAACTGGAGAAATGATCTAGAAAATGGCTACTAAAGGTCACCTCAGGAAAGTTTAAGGGAATGAAATTAGGCAAAGACAGCAGAAGGCTGTACACAAGGTGCCATCTGGGAGGTGAAATCCGGCAAGAGTCAAATAGAGAGAAAGATCTTGGGGTTGATATCACACCGAACCTGTACCCAGGCACACATCAATGATATCATCAGCAGCATTTTTTAGGTGGGCCGACATAAGAATTGCCTTTAGAAACTTGTGAACGTGTATACCACTTATGTCAGATCATTCCTGAAATATGCAGCTCCAGCCTAGAGTCCATACCTAGTTAAACACAAGACAAAGTTAGAGAAGATTCAGTGGTATGCCACCAGACTCGTTCCAGAACTGAGAGGCATGAGATGAGATACGAGGAAAGGCAAAAGGAACTGAACCTCACGTCCCTGGAAAATAGAAGAGTAAGAAGAGACATGATAACCACCTACAAATACTCAGGGGGATTGACACGGTGGACAAAGACAAACGCTTTAGCACGGGAACATGAACAAGACGACACAGGTGGAAACTTAGTACCTAAATGAGTCACAGAGACATTAGAAAGAATTTGTTCAGTGTTAGAGTAGTTAACAGACGGAATGCACTAGGAAGTGATGTGGTAGAGGCAGAATCCATGCACAGTTTCAAATGCAGGTATGGTATACACACACCATATCCACACCATTTGCTATACCAATCTGTATACCAGTTGATTGACGGTTGAGAGGCTGGACCAAAGAGCCAAAGCTGAACCCCATCAAGCACAACTTGGTGAGTACAACTACGTGAGTACACAAACACTCACACACAAGGATGCATTTAGGACTCTTTACACTGCCTACATGAGATCAGTCTTAGAGTATGCCGCGCCATCATGAAATCCCCACCTGAAGAAACACATAAGGAAACTGGAAAAGGTTCAGAAGTTTGCAACGAGACTCGTCCTAGCGTTACGAGGGATGGGGTATGAAGAGCGCCTGAAGAAACTGAGCCTGACGACACTACAAAAAAGAAGGGAAAGGGGGCGAAATTATAGGAACGCATAAAATACTCAGGGAAATTGACAGAGTGAAAAAAGATGAACTGTTCACACGGAATGCTTCAGAACGAGGGGACATGAGTGGAAGCTGGGAAAACTCAGATGAGTCACAGAGATGTTAGGGAGTGTCTTTTAGCGTGAAAGTAGTGGAAAAATGGAATGGACTTAAGTAGCAGGTTGTGGAAGAAAACTTTATTCATAATTTAAAACTTGATATGATAGGAAATGGGACCGGAGTCATTGCTGTAAACAACCGATGGCTAGAAAGGCGGGATCCAAGAGTCAATGCTCGACCCTGCAAGGACAAGTAGGTGAGAACAAATTTGTGAGTACACACACACACACACACACAGTTCATTACCTGTAAACAGCCGAGATGTTTGCTCCAAGAACTTTTCCTTTCGGACCTCCGAACTCAACCTTCTCAATCTTTAAGAACTCCTTTGCCACGTCAAAGATCTCCTACAGAAAGATTATGAAGCAGATTTATCTGAAGATATCTATACACTGATAACTATATGAACAATAAGAAACAGATGTAAATACTATGTTAATTTAAATAATATCATTTTGTGACGATGACGGCAGTAAGAGTCGCACCTTGATGTTGGCGAGACGCGCGAGGAACTGGTCCATCCTGGCGAAGGTGTTGTTGGGGTGGAACTCCCAGCGTCGCGGCTTCTCTCCTTCTTTGAAGTACGAGGCCACCTTCTCCCTGTGCTCTTGAAAACTGTCTCTGTAATATGAGATAATGAGGAATTTTGGAAGAGAGGAGGAAGGAGATGAGCGGGAGCTGCTCATGCTACTGAACGTACATCTTACAAAACTTCATGAACTAAAAATCATAGCAGCTCACAAAATTGACGAGTTGTCCGATTTTCTGTTCGCAAGTGCTCAGTTAAGTTAGGTTCTGGTCATTTATCACATCAGTTTAATAATATGAATGCTTGAGAGGACGGGCTGGAGGATGAGCAAGAGCAATTATTGCATGTGGAAACCTGTTGTTAACTTATTTACTCTTTTTCTTTTACATATCATTTAGCCTTTCGGCTGATTACCTCTAAGAAAATATTTCAAACATCAAACAAATGATTAAGGAAAACGAAAAGACAACTTGAAAAATATAATATAATATATTATACACCCAAGCAACAATAAGCAAGTATTCACTTTAATACCATCTTACAGCAGAGAGAACCTCTTTTAAAATTACCTCATAATAGAGAACGTCTATAAAACGACCTCATAATTGCAACAACATCTATAAAGCGACCTCATAATAGATAATGTAGTTTTGAAAGTAAAACTATTCCCCTGATGTAGAGTACACTTATAAAACTATTCCCTGATGTAGAGTACACTTATAAAACTATTCCCTGATGTATAGTACACTTATAAAACTATCCCCTGATGTAGAGTACACGTATAAAACTATTCCCCTGATGTAGAGTACACTTATAAAACTATCCCCTGATGTAGAGTACACTTAAAACTATTCCCTGATGTAGAGTACACTTATAAAACTATTCCCTGATGTAGAGTACCTTATAAAACTATTCCCCTGATGTAGAGTACACTTATAAACTATTCCCCTGATGTAGAGTACACTTATAAAACTATTCCCCTGATGTAGAGTACACTTATAAAACTATTCCCCTGATGTAGAGTACACTTATAAACTACTACTCACCTAATGTCTCTACATTAGGGAGTATTTTATAGGTTTTTATAGGTACACCTATAAAACTACCTCATAATGTATAGCACACCTATACAACTACCTAATAACGTAGAGCACACTATAAAACTACCTCATAATGTAGACTGCACCTATAAATTACCTCATAATGAAGCACACCTATAAAACAACCTCATAATGTAGAGTACACCTAAAACTACACATAATGTAGAGCACACTTATAACACTACCTCATAATGTAGAGTACCCCTATAAAACTACCTCATAAGTAAGTACACCCTATAAAACTTCATCATAATGTAGAGTACCCTATAAAATTACCTCATAATGTAGAATACACCTTCAAAACTACCTCATAATGTAGAGTAAACCTACAAAATAACCTCATAATGTTGAGCACACCTCTAAAAGTACCTCATAACCAGAGTACACCCTATAAAACTACCTCATAGTGGAGGGATACACCTATAAAAACGACCTCATAATGTAGAATACACCTTCAAAACTACCTCATAAGTGTGGTAAAACCTATAAAACGGTCCAGCTGCAAGGAAAATTAGCTGTTTTAACCAAAACCTCACACAAATCTTAGATGTCAAAAATTATGGTAGTTTGTAAGACATTAATGCTATATAGGGTGGTAACTGTTGCAAAGTAATAGCGTATTCAAAGTTGATAAGTTCTGACCGCATAAGGCAAGCAATTTTTATTTTCAGAATACAATTATTATAACATTAAGATTATTGACACCGCTTAAAAGTCTTACGAAGTTTCATTCTTAGTGAACAGGTAGGAGAGAGATATATAATATTTACACCTGTAAAATATCTCAGGGACTGATTCCAAATTTGCACACGGAAATAATTCCTTACAAAACCAAGAAGCATGGAAGAATGTGTCAAATTATTTCCGAATTTTGTGTGTGATGTGAATGTGACTCATATTTAAGAATGTGATTAATATTAATGTCACTTACACGTCAGGCTGCGAGTCACAGCCTAGTTGATCACGTATCCTTTGAACGTGTTTATCAAGTTCTCTTTACAACTCTGCAAGAGTTCAGTCAGTTATACCCAGAATGTGTAGATGAAAAGTGTTGAAAAGTCTTAGGCCTTTGATGTTGATCGAGTTCTCTCTCATCATACGTGTTGTACCTGTTTTTCAATGGCGTTAGTTTACACATCCTGCCATGCCTTCTGGTCTCATGTGGTGTTATTTCTGAGTGCAGATTTGGTACTAATCCTAGTATTTTCCAAATGTAAATTATTTTGTGTCTCTGCCACTTACTCTAGGGAACACAGATTTTGCATTTTTCAGCATCCCAATAATTTAGATGCCTTATTGAGTGGATTTTAGCAGTGAAAGTTCTTTGCATGATCTCCTGTTTAAAAGTTTCTCTAGCTTTTAGGTGTGCTGTAAGTGTGCAACAATATACCACGCTAGATAGCACCAGTGTCTTAAAAAGTATCATTGACGTGGCTTCTCTTGTTTGAAAGGTTGTTGTTATACAACCTGACATTTTTTTTGCAGTTGTGACAGCTGCTTTGTCGTGTTCTTTAAAATTAAGTTCTAATGACATGATTACTCCTAAATCTTTTATATTGCTTTCTCTTCCAAAAGTGTTTTTGGCTGCATTTCATATACGGTTTCTCTTTTGATATTTTCGTTTTTTTTCATAGTGTGGTATTTGGAACTAATCCTCATTAAATATAATATTTTTAATGCACATTGAAAAGCTTGATTAACATCAGCTTGGAAATATGATGACCACACCACACATCAGAAGGTGGAGAAACGACGACGTTTCGCCCATCCTGAACCATTATCAGGTCATCCTACGACTTAATAATGCCCGAAACTGCCCACTGCCCGAAACGCATTGCGTAATAGTCGCTTAAGGGCCCATTTAGTTGGTGCTGGAAAAGTTGTTCAATGTCAACAAATATTATTTGACTAGTTGTATATGAAAAGTGCTGAAATTGTCCCAAGTTTCAGTACTGCAGCGTAAATAGAAAGGGAGATTTTTTTCAACGTTTTTTACACATTTTCAAGTCTACACTTCAGAACACACGTTTCAGATATAATTATTCTGTGACACTTTTCTGACACATTAGCATATAATAAAGGATCGTTAGGTAGATAATTTCCAAAACATCTTTAGTTTTCCTAATACAATTGTTCAAAGTTCCCCCCCAAATTATGAAAATATGGCATGTTTATTGCTATTATAAAATCAATAAATGAACTTAGAGAAAAATGAAAACACGCAAATGTAGAGACATGCCCTCCACATATACTGTGTAAGTTTCATGTAAATTGAACAAAAAATTAATCAGTTTTATAAACGCTTGTGTCAATTGAAAAAAAACAGAAATGAATAAAGTCTAAGGTTCTAAAATCTGTGGCTGAGGTTGACATCAACCAATTTTCTCCAAAATTTTCTCCAAAAGAAAACAAAAAGTTTTCATTTTTGCATTTTTGGAACCAGACGCCCCCTTTAGGCATTGTATGTACTAGCTCTATCTATAAATCGATCAATTTATGTAAAAACACTTGTATGTATGTACCTTACCTGAATAAACATATTTATTTATTTATTTATTTAATAATGGTCCAGGACCATTATCAAACCACTTTCAGCCACGTCATTGTGACTCATCGTCTGCATCAGATTGGGTTTGTTGTATCCTATATATAGTCTACTCTCATGAAAATCCTAGTGACGGCTGTAAGGGATGATATAGTGCTATAATTTGTATCCATCTCTACATCTGATATGAGGCTGAGAAAAAGTACCGGAGCAAGCACAGAAGCATTGGGACTGAGATTTTCATCTTGGATGATCCAGATTTTACTTCGGGTTCTGTTCGTTAAGCAGTTAAAAATCCATCTCACTACTTTGCCAGTAATGACCACGTCCATTACATTTATAGCATCTTACTTTGGAGATGTCTCTGCTATATCCCCCCTGAGTGGCAATGACTGTGTCTATATGTGTCTGTGTCGTATATTAGCAGGTGAGTGTATATAAATGTGTATGTAATGTGTAACTAGCTTTTCTCGGCAAAAAGCAGTCTATGGTGATAGAGTGATAGATACTCACGTGATATACAAAAATTACTCCTCCCCACTTCCCATTACGTTATTAAGCGTGATAATCCTGAGCATATATGATAAGCATATATACGTGGAGGGGTTACGTATGAGAAAGTGGGCGAGGGGAGATATCTGCATTCAAAGCATTTATTATCATCTGATGTTTTAGCTGGAAATATAAAAGAAATTAATACCACGATTAATACAGAAATAGCCGCCATATTTTCAAGTAACGCTAAACTGAGTTTTTTAGGAAAGACATTAAAACAATTTTCACCTAAATTCGGAACGCATTTTATTATATATGATTCTTCCTCCAATCGAAACAAGTTCACTACTGTGATTAATGAGGAGAATATTAGCTCTGCAACGGGGCAAAAAAACATCAGTAGAATTACATTATCATTTGAGACAGCTTTTGGGAAAGTACTGGGCGTAGTTCCAGAAAGTGAATATGACATATTCGCAAAACGTCAGTATGCCTCGAGTGTAGTTAACACATGTCTATTCCAGTGAATGCCTAGAGGAGGAGTTGATATTCTGTGTGTTTATTGCGATAAAATCTCTTCTACTAAATATGGGAACCAGTCTGTAAATATTTTGGATGTAATCTCCCTAAATGGAAGTGATAACAGCAACAATAAAAAATTATATGTGCGTCTTAACACCAACATGATAGACAGCGTCAGCATCACTATTAGGGATCAAGATGGTAACCCAATACATTTTGATGAACGTGGGTGCACCATAGCAGTCTTGCATGTACGTCCCGTAGCAGGAGGTATATAACACCAACACTTTCCCCTCACTTCTCATTCGTCTGAAACAAGCGGAGAAATGCGTGTCCACTTTATTCCTCCCTCTGTTGAGGAATTATACATTCTGTTAACCCCTTTAAGAGGTGGGGGACCGATGATGTAAGGATTTTCAACAGCAGTAGGCGTTATACACGTGGAGGGGAATATTTTCCTTTTTAAGCGGAAAAAGTTCCGCTTAAAAAAGAAACAGTTTTAGTTCCCTTTATCATGAGAACCCTGGCTCTCGCTGCGCTTTGCTGGGGGCAGAACGTACTAGACGAGATTAATAATGACAAACAAACTTTCAAACAGTCTTAAGAAACGCGGAGTTGAAACATTGAAAGGAGTGCGGAAGCAAATGATAGGGGAAGAGTACAGAAAAAGAATAAACAAACAAAAAAATTAGTAAGCATCAAACGTTTTACTAAAGCAAAATATAATGATGTGCTGTCATAAATTCTTCTCACTCGCCTGGTGTTGTCTAAAGCGCGAACATGGCCGGATATAACGCTCTTGGCCTCCAGGTGCCATTAGAACACTATACCGCGGCTGTTAGTGAAGCCTTTCCTAAAGTATTTCCCCTCGATTGGTACAATCAACAATTGCAAGCAGACAAACGGTGGATGTATTACCTGTGAATTCTAATAAGTTTACAGACACCTATCTGGAATTCATCATCAAGGGGGTGAACGGGGAGCTTGTGGATTTATCATCTATAGCTTTGGAGTTGTCTATTGATCTATCTGAAGAAGATGGAACAACACCTTTAGGAGATGCTAAAAATGGGTCGTTAGTGAATGGATTGTCGAAACTCTATTCAAATCCACTATTGTGTATTTAAACGAAACAGTAGTTGAAACCAGCTTATGATTCTCATTCTGGTCGTACGTAAAGTTATTATCTACGATTTAGGGGTGTAAGGTTAACCGCTATGATAAACTGTCTCAGATTTTTAACCGTGTCGATCCTTGTAAAATTGAAGCTGGTTATTTCACTAACGCCTCAGCTGATGAGAAGTAGCGGATGACTGATATGATAACGAGTGGCGTGAATACTTGTTTTAAACTAATGCTGGATGTCACATCAGTTAGTGAATATGTTTTGGATAATGTGGACATCAGGGTGCGGCTCGAACTTCAACCCGATAAATGGCTTATACTCAGCAATAATGAACATGCTAATTTTAAATGCAATATCAAGTCGACACGTCTATGGGTGGATCGGGTATTGCCGTACCCTGAAGGATTAATGGCTGTTAATAAAGCCATGGTGCAGGTCAACTCTCCTATTACGTATACTTTTAATAAAACTTTATACAAACATATATATTGGGTACAGGTCAGCACTCGATAACAATGGACCAACCGTGGGGGACTGTTATACCAGAACATTTATATATGATCATCCTTGATATGGAGGCAGTGTCTGGTGCATATAATCGCAACCCGCTTTATTTGGAAAACTGCGAGCTTAGTAAAGTATTAATATCACAAAATAGCACTAATATTGTCAATATTGGGTGTGACTTCCCTCATAACTGCGCCAAGTTGTATTACACAGCATTACAAGCCTTAGGCTTCGATAAAGACAATATATTGTCTTATGATACATTTGTGAATGGTGGAACCATACTGGCCTTTAATTTACAACTTGAGGATATAGATGACACCATCCCGATTGAAAAAAATGGTAATCTGCAGATCGCTTTGGAATTTAAATGCGGTGTGGCTAGAAATAAAGTCATTCTAGTTTACGGGTCTACAACAGGTGTGATCAGCATTAACGCCGAACGTCACGTTATTTGTGATACGCAAGGATAAATATTAATATGAATTGTTTGGAAATAAATGAGGCTATCAGAAGTAATTTAGGTGACAAGTTAAACTATGTAGGATGTTTCCTAGCTGATGACGTAAGGAAAATAGCTACAAAAATACATAAAAAAAGACCTGTGGTGTTCATAATCAACACTCTGGAGTCTGGTTCTCGTAATAAAATGGGGCATTGGATAACATTCTATGTAAATAAGGATGAAGGTAGAAGCGAGATAGTTATACTAGACAGATACGCCAATCCAGCAATAGGATCATATTCAAGATATTTCGAAGAGTTTATGTCCTACCTCCAAGACTATACCCTATATATTATGAAGAAAAGAATTCAATACCTGAATAGTTACTTCTGTGGGAATTACGCCGTTTATTTTGCCTATCATTTTTCCAGACTAAGCTTAGAGGCAGCCCTGCTTCACTTTGATGAAGCATTTAAATATGGTCAATTTCGCAAGAACGATGAAAAAATTTTGAAATTCAGTTATGCTCAGATGAAAATGCCCATGTGTAAGCAAACATTCTGCTTAAACGGTAGTGATGCTGAGTGTGAAACGTTGTGTGATGAAGTTGGCTAGGATGACAATACGGTGAGTAATACTTTATGTTAGGATTGAATGATGAACATAATAATGTCTGTATTTATTTTACAACATTGACAACAAAACTCATAATCTTTTTCCTTTCTACAGATTGGATGGTTGACTCGGATGCCTGGAAGGTACAATGGACTGGATGAATGCCTCCCCCAATCTGTCTACTAGCTAATCCCATTCTACAGATTGGTTGGGTGACTAGGATGCCAAGAAGGTTCGATGGACTGGATGAATGCCTCTCCACATCTGTCTGCTAGCTAAGCCACCAAGAAGAAGTCTAATTATTATTATTATTATTATCGTTGTAAATCGCTTAAGTATTTAATAAAAGAAATAAATTTATATCATTTGTTTACTTTTCCCTCGTTTATTGCAGACTGGGGAACTGTGAAGTGTGTGGAATTATCGAGTGATTGATGCTGTCTGTCACCTGTGTGGGAGGGGGTGCGGGGAGTGGGGAGGGACATATGACCCTAGCAACTAATGCCAATACTGGTCAATCAAGCACGGAACATCCAAGACTTCGCATGGGGGGGCCTCACACTCACCCACACAGGCGAAGGTGAGCGAACCGCTCCTATGCATCCTGATGCTGTTGCAAACCTCAGGTCAATGTGGACATTATACGCTTCACTCTAGAAGCAAGCTAGATGTGTGGGTGGAGACGAGGGGGGCGGGAGAGAGAGAGAGAGAGAGAGTTCCACACACTGTTTACAGAAAAAAAACATTGTCACACACTATTTGATGCTGAGATGTCCCCACCGCTAACACAACCCTGTCTGACGTCTAACTAATCACCGTCATTGAACACCGCCGACACAAACTGAATTGGGTGAGAGAAAAGATAAACGGTTCTTTTCCTTACATAAAACAGACAAGAAAAATAATCACTCCAGACAATCAAAAATAATTCATCTGTCGATCTATTTTTTTATTAATACATGAGGTACATCTGCATTTGTGCAGCTACCCAAGACTATATGAAGTGGAGTACAGTGCATCAAAAAAGCTAACTACGTGATGCTATAAAATACCCATCACAAAAGATGGTTAGTCATACAGAGACATGTGATAGGCAGTCTGGTATCGATCTATACACAGGATTAACTCTACGGCACATACTAATACATATTCATCTACTACTATTCATCTCCTCTTCAACATCCCTCTTCCTTTACTCTCCCTACATGACCACATACAACCACATACCTCTTGCCCCCACTCCACCACGATCCTCTCTCAACCACCGCGCGGCCGGTGTACGCGTACGCCACGTGTCACACACCCGGGGAATCCCCAAGAAATCTTGAGGACTACATTCCTGCACAACACCTGAGCAGGGGGGCCTAATGAGCTCACCTGCTCAGGTGATGTGCACGGTCGTAGTCCTCATTTACACTACTGTTATGTAGATACTAGGATTCCAAGTGTTTTGTGATCTTACTGCTTAGCACGCTTTCAAAGATTGTTTTGATGTGTGATGTTAGAGGTATTGGACTACAAATGTTTGCATCTACTTTATTAACTTATTTGCGAAATGGAGCGATCTCTGCGGTTTTAAGTATGTCGGGGAAAACAACAGACCATAGCCTCCATCTCCAAAAGAGGCTAATGACCTGCAATATAGGGCTTTTGTAATTCTTGATGAATATAGAATTCCACTACTCTGGGCTTGAAATAGAGTATATGAGCATGCTGTCTAGGGTTACTTCAACGTCCAGTGTGCTTAGTGTTACAACTGATATATAATTCGATAGTGGTATCATATTAAAAAATAACTCGTTTGGATCATTGAACCTCAATGTGTTCAGGAGTTCACCGAAAACAGAAGCGTACTGTATTCCATTGTTGTCATTTGTGAAAGTTCTATCCCCCATGCGCAAAGGCCCAATGCAAGATGTATTTTTTTTTACTAAATTCTGCATAAGAAAAATGTATTTTGGATTCCTCTCTGTTTCCTTTATGGCCTTATGCTCTCTTTCCCACTTATGGATTTTATTTGATTCTTGCAACTTTAGTTCGATCGTTTCTATTTCTCTACATAGTCTTCTTTGTCGTTCTTGGGAGACAGTGGAACATTTTAGATGTTCTTCGATTTGTTTTCTTTATCTATAGAGGGAACACTGTTCTCTATCGAGATTGCATCTTTTTCACTTACTCCTTAGGGGTATGTGACCCGTACCTATTCCAAGTGCTATTTTGTCTATTTACTCAAAGCACTGGTTCAATTTTCTATTATCTAGGTGTCCTTCCCATCATTTTTCTGCAGGGTTTTGATTTTTTTGTACCCAGTTGATACGTTTAATAAAATTGAATTTGCTGAATTCTCCTCCTTTTCGATTTGAGACTGGTTGCACAGGTATATTGCCCATCTATATTTGGGCATGAATTAGGTTGTGATTTGAGTATCACGTATTTGAAATCATCATGACCCTAAGCAGTTCATCATTGTTTGTAAAAATAAGATCAATGGTGTTTTCTTTTCTAGTTCTATTATTTGCTGGTTTAAGGGAAATCTGTCACACAACTGCAAGAGGTCATTTGTGTGTGACTGTTTAATTAGATTACTTCCTGGTATTCTCTGTGGTATAACTGTATTTGCCACATTTCTCCATTTTAGGTGCTGTAAGCTAACTTCACCTTGCAAGATGAGGTTTGGACAGGGTTTGTGAGGTTTTCTCGGCAGTATTTTAATTCCATAAGTTGGTTTTTAAACTGCTGATGATTTAGTGTGCTGTATCTGGTGATTTATATACTAGGCCAATCACCACACTTAGAATTTCTATTTTGATTATCAGCACTTCCACCATATCGTTTGTGGTGTTTAGTAGTTCTGTACAAATGAGTGTGCCTTTGATGTACAGGCTGACCCCACCTTGCAGCCTGTTTACTATCATATCTGAAAGGACTGAATTCTAATATCTGTATTTCACTGTCATAATAGTACTTCGAATGATTTTCAGTTAAAGCTATAATCATTGCATGTGCCTTATGTAGAAGACCAGTTATAAAGTGGACTTTGTTTTATGTGTTTTCGTTCTTTGTATATTGGCAAATACGAAAGATGTTACCGCATTTGAATTTTTCTTGATATTAATACCTGTGTTTTTGGTAGGGGTGCCACATTGTCATGTCTAACACTTGACCAAATTGATGGTAGAGTCTGAAGACTAATATCACTAATGGCAACTTTTTTTGCCATTATTTTCCTTTCACTCACTCAAACGTCCCCCAGGTATATATGGGTCTTGCTGTATTCATAATGACACGCTTTTGATTTTATTTCTTGGTTCCTTATATATAAAATGTTGAGCAGTCTCTGTTTAAATATTCCTTCCACTTTAGTTTATACAATTTTATCTTTATACAGTTTTGAGTGGAAAAATTTGCAATTTTCAGTGACATTTACTGGTATTTAGAATATATCTGCATCTTCTCAGGTGTTTATACTTTTGCGTCATTCAAAAACAAAACTAAAAAGTACCTAATCTCATCTGCATAGTTTTTTTACCTTGTTGCTTTAAAATTGCAATGTATCTATTGGTACCCAATCTCCCTATCTTTATGTACCCAATCCGAACATCTTTACCATTGTGATCATTGATGTCTTTTGTATGTGCTATCAATCTGCTGTACGGTGTCTGTTAATCTTGTTTAAATTACCAATCAAGTTGTCAATGTAATCAACCAGAGCTTTAATATACAAATGTGCTTTAATATACTTACTATTCTCTCTCATCTCATTTTTTTTCTTGCAATGTATCTGTTATCATTTTATTTATTCTGCTAGAATTTACCTACTTTAAATTATCTGTTAGATTAAGGACCTGCCCGAAACGCTGCGCGTATCAGTGGCTTTACAAGATTGCAAATACTATGCTATGTATTCTCTCTAACCCAATGTACCTTCTTGTATATAAATAAATAAATATTACAACAGTGTCGTTATAAGTAAGCAGAGTTAACATAAATAGAGTTAAATCCTAATATGAAACATTATGAGTTGAGAACCCCTGAGCTGTCATGAAATCTCTATTGTTTCCCATATATATAAACAATGAGACACAGGGTTGAGCAACAACCTTTATTTGCAAGGATGTAGACAACACAAAAGTATGGTTGGAAATTTTTAAAAAAGAAAACACAAAATCGCTAAATGGCGGCGAAGATAGGAATTTAATAAATGAGAGTCACAGATGAAGCCTAATGAGGAGAATGTAGGGTTTAGCTGGACTGTGTTGAAACTGCATATATGTGAGCGAATGTATATGAGAGTAATAGTTAGTAGGGATCTTCATCCGAAAATTCCTCACATAGACATGAAATAAATGAAGATACTGGTATTTATTTCTAGAAACGTTAGCAATCAAACATTTAATGTTATTCTTTAATTTCATTTATGACCTGTTAAACCCATTGACATTGAATAGGTAGGTTTTGGTCGCCGTATAATAAAAAGGAGACCAGAGTTAATCCTGGAAATTAAATATCTCCCTGACAAAAGAGTTTAGAAAGCTTAATTTGCATTCTCTAAAAAAGGCACAGAGGTAAGGTCAGGAGAAAGTGCTAAGCGATAACGACCACACAGGAGAAGGGTGTAGAGAAATAGGGGCCGTAAATGAAGCAAATAAAGAGATAAAAGAGTTTAATAAAGGAGGATAAAAAATATTAAATAAATAAAGACAAAACAAAATACGAAAGAAATTATACAAATATTCTTAAGTTTAGATTCAAGAAAAAGCGGGGTAAATATTCTTACTGCGGGGAAATTTTTCCAACATATAATTTACCATAATCATAAATTTATTAAATGGACTGTATGAATAAATTACATGAATGGACTGTATGAAATTAATAGTTGGATATTTCCACATCCACCCAGTTTTGGGGGCTAGATTTAATACTGCTAAACCTACCTAATGAATTGAATATATTTGCTTAATTTCAATATTAAAACCTTACAAATAAAGAATGGTTATGGAGTTAGTGAACTAACTACAATATCATTACAAAGAATTCATCAGCATAGCTGTCCAGCAGGTAATGAGAAGTGCGTCTGACAGCCTCCCAAAATACGTTAATTCCTGTCTTAACGTGATAGCTTCATGAACATGTAATTCACAAGTTGAGATGACTAGCTCTCGCAGACATACTTCCATGCTGTGAAGAACGTGCAATGTAATTTCTATAGAATTATCATTATCTCTGTTAATCTCCATGGAAGGGATTAACTAATTTAAGGAATTGAACTCACTCAGGTTATTTGATGCTCCTACGTCCTAACGGTCAGACAGTCTCTAGCTATTATGGCCTTAAAAAACTATTCGATTATCACTTATCCGGCCGGACGTGTTGTCCCCAATGTTGGATGAAGCAGGCAGCAGCGTTTGGGATTCATAATTGCACAGATGTTTCCAAATTAAAGCGATGTTAAGTGGCAAGCTTCCCGGGGTTGTGGATGTTCTGGTTCTAAAAGCACAAGTATCTCATGCGCCCTCTACCTTTCTTTCAACGCATAATCTCGACATACAAATCACGATATTCTTCAACGTCCTATTGTCCAACAAGATGTTACCAACGTTATTTTTCATCTTAACAATGCACTTCAAACATCAGCAGATGATTTTCTGCTGTTAATATTATTGAACCAGTGTCATTAGATAAAATACACATTCGCGAATATAAAATACAGTTCGTGAGTTTTATTCAACCGAAATCAGTTGAACGTGGCTATGGAAAATTCCTTCTAAATATGGAGGTAAAATTTATTTTAACAAATTAAATCAATTTTCAATCTAAATTACCTAGCAAATTAAGCAAAGATTAGACTGGGTTTAATTCGAATTGAATACAAGGTTTATTCTAATGGGAGCTAGACGGCTGATGCAACAGGCGCCATGTATAGTAGGAAGGTTTTTGGGTTACTATGCTACTAGTAAGTAATATTAGTAAATTTAATTTCCTAGCACAATACATTTATGTTATCGAACTAGGGGTTAGTATTTCGCGCGTCGGAAATTTCCGACACTTACAAATTACTGTAACAATATAAGTGGGAACGTTGGAGTGTTTCAGGAGTAGGTCAATCCGCATCCATGATGAACATGGATGTGTTTTGTGAATATAAAAACCAAATGCCTAGTGTGAACTAACAAACTTTATACAGCTTGGTTTATTGTTATATTGTAATGTTCATACATTACCAGCAGTCAAGATGTAGTTCAACAGAGACCTAGTTAAAACGATTTATAAAATGACAAAGGCGCAGTCAAGCAGAGAGATGAGAGAGTTCAACTCACCTGAAGCATTTGAGGACGGAAACACACGTGTTGATTTTCAGGAGTGGCTCTGTGGTTTCAGCCTGGAAGCCCACAGTACCTATGAAGGTGCGGCCCTGTGGACGATACATATGTTGTAATACAATAATGCTCCTGTGATGTGGCTTTACTGTGGAGGAGATACATGTTCCAGTACAATACTAGTATTGTGAAAGAGTAGTAAAATACTAATCCTGTGATGTGCTCTCCTGTGGAGAAGATATACTCTCCTGTACAATTCAATTATTGTGAGTAGTAGTACAATACGAATCCTGTAATGGTGCTCTCTCGTGGAGGAGATACATACTCCAGTACAATACAGTTACTGTGAAGGAATAGTACAATACTAATCCTATGATATGTGTGAGGGGATGAAATTCCCAGCTAGTTTACCTAGATTATGTTAGAGTGTATGGTGCACTCTAGCGCTCTAAACAAGAAGTTCACAACAAGCCCTTGTAGGGAGTCTAAAGAAAGCCCAAGCATTGGGTGTTCACTAAGACAATGATGGAGTCTGTAACTGCTCTGTGAAAGAAGTTAAAGCATTTAAATGTTTTACCAGAAAAAAATGGTATAGAGAGAGAGTGGAGGTACTTGAAGTTGGGGCCAACGGTTTTGGGGCAAGGGGGGTGCTCGGCGCTTCCCCCACCCTGAGATGTCACGTGATGAGGGTGAATAGCGGTGGTTGATAGCGGCATCTCGTAGGCCTGCTGGCTTCGCTCTGATTGGCGAAGACAAAGGATGGGGAGGGGGGGAGTCCAGCGTCTTGATGTCCTGGAGCCCGCCAAAATTCAGTCTTGGACCAGTGTTGTATGAGCAAGATGTGCATGGGGGTGGTGGCCGGCCAAGGTCGCCACCACCCCCCGTTATTATATACTGTTATCGCAGTATTATCATCAATTTCTGATTCATACGGTGCCCCGCTATCGAGGACCGTGCCTGGATCCAATTTGCGCGATTGTGGGGAAAATGTTAAGGGAATTAGGCAGGACTCAGAGTAACTCATAGCGTGCATCTGGGCAGAGTTACCAGCCTGCCTGTGTCATCTGTGTAATCTGCTCGCATCATGCGTCATCTGAGGTATTGACTAAGATTCTTGGAAAGAAGTAGAATCGGGGATGGTTTCTCAAGTGTTGGAGGACGTCCCTGTTAGAGATTAGTGAAATTACGGGTCCGTGTTGGGACATTGAATTCTACATCACGCGCGTCGCCATTACGTCCACACCAGTANATGATAAAGCTACCCATTTCATTATGTATGAGGTCAATTTTTTTTATTGGAGTTAAAATTAATTTAGTTATATGATCGAACCTAACCAACCCTACCTAACCTAACCTATCCTATCTTATAGGTTAGGTTAGGTTAGGTAGCCGAAAAAGTTAGGTTAGGTTAGGTTAGGTAGGTTAGGTAGTCGAAAAACAATTAATTCATGAAAACTTGGCCTATTAGGCAAATCGGGCCTTGCATAGTAGGCTGAGAAGTGAGTTCTGGCTACTAGGTTCGACATATATATATATAAATATATATATATATATATATATATATATATATATATATATATATATATATATATATATATTATGTATGTATATATATATATATATATATATATATATGTATATATATATATATATATATATATATATATATATAATTCTATATATATGTTGTACCTAGTAGCCAGAACATCGTACTCAGCCTACTATGCAAGGTCCGATTTGCCTAATAAGCCAAGTTTCCTGAATTTATATACTTTTCAATATTTTATTCTTATGAAATGATATAGCTATCCATTTTATTATGTGTGAGTTAATTTTTTTTTTAGTTAAAACTAACGTAGATATATGACCGAACTAACCAACCCTACCTAACCTAACCTAACTTATCTTAACCTAACCTAAACTAACACATTTAAGTCAATAATTTAAATTCTGAATATAATATAATAATAATAATTCAAATCAACTAATTGGAAACAATTTATTGAAAATAAAGAAAATCACTCGGCCTATTAGGCAAATCGGGCCCTGCATAGTAGGCTGAGAAGTGCGTTCTGGCTACTAGGTACGACATATATATATATATATCACCTAACACTAATGATCTTACAACACCTGACTCACATAGCGTCACTAAACATCCGCGACCTGACTCTCCAAACAATAATAATCCTGCACTACCTGACTAACCCAGCACTACTAATCCTCCACTAAGTGACTCACCCCAAAACTGTTAACCCTCTGGTAACTAACTAACCCAATAGTACTAATCCTACACTGTATGACTCAACCAACACAACAAATCCTCCGCTACCTGAGTCAACCAACTCGACTAATTCTCCGCTATCTGACTCACCGATCATTATTAATCTTCCACTACCTGACTCATCCAAAACCACTAATCCTACTTTTCCTGATTCACCCAACACAACTAATCATCCACAACCTTACTCAGCCAACACAATTGATCCTGAGCTCCCTGACTCCCACAACTCAACTATTCATTCGCTTCATGACTCATCAAATGCCACTAACCCTCCGCTACCTGACTCACCCAACACTACTAACTCTCGTGAAACAAACTTGCTCAACACAACAAATCCTTCACTTCCCAACTCGCCCAACACTTCAAATCCTTCACTACCTAACTCCTCCAACACTACTAATATTACTCTACATGACTCACCCAGCACAACTAATCCTCCACTACCTGAATCACCCAATATTACTAATCCTCCATTACATGACTCACCCAACACAACTAATCCTCTGCTACCTAACTCACCCAACAACAAATCCTCCGCTACATGGCACACCCAACACTGCTAATCCTCCGCTACCTGAATCAAGCAACAATACTAAACCTCCGCCACCTAACTCACGTAACCCTACTAATTCTCAGCTACCTGACTCACCCAACACTACCAATCCTCCACTACATGACTCACTCAACACTACTTCTCCTCAGCTAAATGACTCACCCAACACTCCTCAACATCTGTTACCAGACTCGTTCAACTCTACTAATCCTTCCCTACATTATTTCCCCTACACTACAAATCCTCCGCTACCTGACTCACATAACCCTACTAGTTCTCCGCTACTTAACTCACCCAACACTACTAATCATCTATTACCTGACTCAACCAGCGTTACTAATCCTTCGTGACCGGACTCACTGAACAATCATTATCATCCACTCTCTGAATCATCCAACTCTACTAATCCTCCGCTACTTGACTCATCCAGCACTGCTAATCGTCCACTACCCGACTCTCCTCACCTCTACTTATCGTCCACTACCTGACTCACCCGGAACTACTAATCCGCCACGACCTGACTCACCAGGTACTACTAATCCTCTACTTACTTACTCACCCAGCACTACTAATCCACTAACTACGTAACTCACCCAATGCTACTAATCCTCCACTATCTTACTCGCTCATCTCTACTAATCCTCTTCTATCTGACTCACCCAGTGCTAGTAATCCTGCACTAAATGACTCACCCAACACTACAAATCCTTCGCTGCCTGATTCACCCAACAATAAATATTCCTCTGCCTGGCTTAACCAACACTGTTAATTCTCCGCTACTGGATCACCCAACTCTACTAATACTCCGCTACCTGACTTCCATAACATAACAAATCCTCTGTCTCACCCAAGACTACTAATCCACAACTAACTGACTCACCCAACACTACATATCCTCCGGTACCTTGCCAGCACTGTTCTTAAACAAATCTGCACTTTACATAGTAACAAATTTAATAAAACATTGTTTTTTTCGTTTCGTAACAAAAACCATTCATCAATCAACTAAAAATAGTTACATTCTACATCATTTTCTTAACTATTTTTACCCTTTATGCAGTATTCATTTTATTAAGACATTCTTTTTCTCGTTTCTTAACTAAGGATACACTCAAATTAGTTTAGTGTAACATCTTTTCATCATTTCTTAGCTAAAATAACTCTTCTTTCGTTCCAAAAAAACAGTCAGTGGAAACTTTCAACACTTTTCATAACTAACAGTATGCTTCGTTGAGTAAGAAAAATATTGAAAAATAATTTCTTCACAATAATATTTCTAAATAAAGTTACTCTCAGAGACATGTTTGCGCTTCAAATGATACTCTCATGTCATCTTCATTCTACAATGACACGTTCAGACACATTTAAATACTAATATACGAATTAAATACTAATTCTCTCTGATAATAGTGGTATCAAAAGTTATTCTCAGAGACATTTAGAATAGACACAAAGACATGAAAAATACTATTCATACTATCAAACGTTATTCTCAGAGACATCAAAAGTTATTCTCAGAGTCATCAGAGGTAATCTCTAACACATCTTTGTTCATGAAAGAAATTTTTTAAGACATCTTCGTGCATTAAAGCAACATTCTAAGACATCTTTGAGCAATAAAGAAATATTCTATGAGAACTTCGCACATTTAAAATTCTCTTCAATTTATCTTCGAGCATCAAATAAATTTTCTAAGACATCTTCGACCGCCAAAGATATTCTCCACTCGAGCTTCATGAATTTAAAAACTCTGTCCAAGACAACAAATAACACTCTTCAATGTAATTTAATTAACATTTGCGCTCTTTAATGCTACTTTATATAAAAGAATTACCCTTTAGAACTTCTTTGTACATCAAATAAATTCTTACTATAACAAACATTGTTCTTCATTCAAAAAATAAATCTTAACTGGAAATATGTAATCTAAAGATTGTGCTAAACTTACTAAGATACTGAATTATGTAGTCATTATAAATTTTAAGTATTATATCAAACTAAGTATGCGTGCAATGTTTTGTAACAGTTCATAACTTTATGTACTAAAATACTTATGCATCATGTAAACATTAGTAAAATAACTATCTTTACGTAGTAGTAACAGTTCACTAGGACATTTACAGTCAAACCCCTGATAATAACACTTATTATCACTCACAAACACAGCTCTTCAAGTAACTAGTTCACCTTTTCGTACAAAACTTGTGTTTCTGTTATTCATTATTCTGTTAAAATATATTTTCTTTCCTACTTTACCTTAAACTGTTCTCTAAACAACAATGCATCATCCTACCTAACCTGACTTACCTTTACTATCTAATCGTAATGTATCTTACCTAGCCCAACTTTCCTAACTTCCCCACCTAATGTAACTTACATAAACTAACTCACATGGTGTAACTTACCATTTACCTGACTAACATAACTTACCCAACATAACTTATTTAAATCGTCGTCTTATTCTCTCTTCATTTATTTACCCAGACAACACTCTTTACAATTAAAATTACAAACCTGAACTTAAATATCACATTCTCAAACATATATAAATGCTAACAATTACATTTACAAACCAGAACTTTCATATTACATTCACAAACTTATAAAAATACTTACATAAAATACCAAGACACATCCAATTTTACACAAATGCAAAAATACTTAGACAAAATATTTATGTCGCATTCTCATTTACACATACAATTACAATCACATACTAGTATAAACTTATATAAATTCATACAACTCTGACAACAGTCTTAATGAAACTGTTATTACTCCATAAAAGATAGTTATTTTACTAATTTTTACATTATGCGTAAGTTTATTACTACATAAAGTCATGAATTGTTACAAGAAGTTGCACATGCTTTTGTTTGATATAATGCTTAAAGTTGATTATGATTACATAATGCAGAGTCTTAGTAAGTTTAGCACAAACTTTATTTTACATATTTCTTGAACGACGATGCTAGTGATTATATATTTATTGAATGAAGAACAATGTTTGTTACAGTTAGAGTTTATTTAACGTACAATGAAGTTCTAAAGAGTAATTCTTCTATATAAAGTCAGGACAAAGAGTGCAAATGTTATTTAAATTATATCGGAGCATGTTATTTGTTGTCTTGGATAGATTCTTTAAATGCGCGAAGATCTCTTAAAGATCTAGATATCTGACGGTCGAAGATGTCTTAGGAAGTTTATTTGGTGCTCAAAGATGTTTTAGAAACACACTAATCACAGAAATCCCAATAACGTGATATATCAAATGAACAAATCCACAAGGGCCGTGATGAGGGTTCGAACCTATGCACGGGAGGTTCCCTGAGGCACCTTAGTCAACTGTAACACGTCATGGTAAAAAAATTGCAACCTGGAGTGCTACTGCCCTAAGTAGGATCCCAAATCTTCTTCGAAACCCAATCGGGGTTTCACAAAATTTCCCCATGCATGCAAGCTCTCTCAACCAAATGTTCTACCTCTCTGCCCTTAATTCAATACACGATCCAATACACGAAGTCCAATTTGGCTTCGATGAAGCTTCGGGAACCTAATGAGGGCAGCAGCACTCCAGGTTGCAATTCTTTTACCATGTCGTGGTACAGTTCACAAAGTACAGTTCAGTTGACAGTGTGAAAATAGAAGAAATGTTCAAACGGAATACTAACAGAACGAGGGGACATGGGTGGAAGCTGGAAACTCAGATAAGTAACAGAAATGTTAGGAAATTTTCTTTTAGCATGAGAGTAATGGAAGAAGGAATGCACTTAAGGAGCAGGTTGTGGAAGCATACTCTATTCATAATTTTAAAACTAGGTATGATAGGGAAACAGGACCGGAGTCATTGCCGTAAACAACCAATGGCTAGAAAGGTGGAATCCAAGAGTCAATGCTCGATCCTGCAAACACAAATAGGTGAGTGCACAAACGCACACACGCACACACACACACACACACACACACACACACACACACACACACACACACACACACACACACACACACACACACACACACACACACACACACACACACACACACACACACACACACACACACACACATACACACACACACACACACATACACACACACACACACACACACACACACACACACACACACACACACGTTTGCTGACGACGCCAAAATTATGAGAAGGATTAAGACAGAGGAGGACAGCTTGAGACTTCAAGAAGACCTGGACAAGCTGCAGGAATGGTCGAACAAATGGCTGTTAGAGTTTAACCCAAGCAAATGTAATGTAATGAAGATAGGGGTAGGAAGCAGGAGACCAGATACAAGGTATCATTTGGGAGATGAAATACTTCAAGAATCAGAGAGAGAGAAAGACCTGGGGGTTGATATCACGCCAGACCTGTCCCCTGAAGCTCATATCAAGAGGATAACATCAGCAGCATATGCCAGGTTGGCTAACATAAGAACGGCCTTTAGAAACTTGTGTAAGGAATCTTTCAGAACATTATATACCACATATGTCAGAC
>WNGS01065868.1:0-10071 GCA_020271785.1 Procambarus virginalis | reverse complement strand
ACATTTGCATACCACAGAGTCTGTCACGATTAAGAAAGTAATTCGAAACAGAGCAATGCAAAAGTTGTACAGTGACCACAACTCAGCTGTTGCAACATCACGATCTGCGTGGCGGGTTGGTACAGGAATATCAACCAACTACGAACCACTTATAAGTGAACAAATGGGAGCAGTGAGCAACAGAAGTACACGTTATATCGCATCAGGCTTGGATACCCATGTGCGTGGGAAATAGGCTTACAGGTTCCGGAAGATGAGAGGAAATGTCAACACTGTGGAGAAATGTCCGACAGACCTCTGGAACATTATCTAACACAGTGCACAGTTACAAACCCATTAAGATTTCAACTTCGATTCAACAGCGCAGAAGAAGTTGTTAAACACATATGCCAACATCTTACTGAAGCGACCATACGAGTAATAAATACTCATACTCCGCCCAAGTAAAACGGAAACAAGCAACACTTAGTGGGCCAGCCAGAGGCTTAGGGCCCGTGCAGGGATATCCCTGCCAAAAAAAAAAACACAAGGCTTATGTCCAGCGATTTATGGAACAAAGTTCAGCCCACCCAGCACATAGAGATTGTTTAGTCAACATATGAACATCGTTTTGAAGACACCACCCCAGGGAGGCATTTATAATGGGTTCCATACCCGGATATTTTTAATTCAATCCAATAGCTATCAGCCTATCATGGTAATAGTCCCAAATAAATACATATAAACAAAAAATATTTCTTTAATCAGATAAGGGCGGTTAACGATTGTATAAATTGATCTTTAAAACAGGGTGGGGTGACTAAGCCCGCCTTGGTTGGGCTATAGCTAGTGTTTAGACGAGTCTACATGGCATGTGTGGTGAGTACACTTCTCTATGGCTCCGAATCCTGGACCCTGGCCTCTCGCCAGGAGAGACGGCTCAATACCTTCCACATGCGGAACCTGAGACGCATCTTTGACATTACATGGGAGAGACCATGTCACCAACAAGACAGTACTCTTGGAAACAGGAATCCCTTCAATGTTCATTCTCCTGAAGCAGAGACGCACGTGAATGCTGGGTCATGCCACACGCATGGAAGATGTCCGCATACCGAAGGACCTCTTGTACGGAGAACTGGCAACAGGAAAGAGCCCCACCGGAAGGCCCTAGCTACGTTTCAAAGACGCCTGGAAACGCGACCTCAAGCAGATGAACATCGACATCAACACTTGGGAGGCAGCAGCGGCGGACAGATCTGCCTGGAGATGCAAAAGCTTGAATTGAAGGAAGGTCATAGGTCTGACCTCTGTCCTACCTCAAACACGTCACTCACTCACTCACTCACTCACTCACTCACTCACTCACTCACTCACTCACTCACTCACTCACTCACTCACTTACTCACTCACTCACTCACTCACTCACTCACTCACTCACTCACTCACTCACTCACTCACTCACTCACTCACTCACTCACTCACTCACTCACTCACTCTCTCACTCTCTCTCTCTCTCACTCACTCACTCACTCACTCACTCACTCACTCACTCACTCACTCACTCACTCACTCACTCACTCACTCTCTCACTCTCTCTCTCTCTCTCTCTCTCTCTCTCTCTCTCTCTCTCTCTCTCTCTCTCTCTCTCTCTCTCTCTCTCTCTCTCTCTCTCTCTCTCTCGTCCTTAGGTGTGCCATGTTCCCCACATACAAATTCCAAGCATGTGCTGTTAGCAGAGTAAACCTATATAAGACTAATGCGGAAAATCTTAGTCTTGATATTATTATTATTACCTCTTGACTTGTGACAGGTGTATGGGCAGCTGTTCTCGATACGCGCCTACCCCTCGTCCATCACACGTCTTGAGCTGAGCCATTAGTGAAATACCTGGCATCAATTGCTAGGACATAGGATCTACAGTTTCGTCAGGTTGACCTGATGCCATTAGCACTGTATGGCACTGTCCAGCCTTAGCAAGATGACCGTGCGCAACAGTAGCTCAGCGAGAACATAGACTTTTAATATCATAGCAAGACAATGACACAGAATGTTCAACACTCTTATACTGAACGAGGGAACCATTTTACATCTTAAAAGGTGTCTCAAGTAAATGAGGGAGAGAGGCAGTTAGTATCGTAACGTGGAAATCATCTTTCTGCTGTCCAAATATACCACATGACAGTGTATGGACAGTGTCATACAGTGCTAATGGCATAAGGTCAACCTCACGAAACTTGTGTAAGGAATCGTTCAGGACCCTGTATACCACTTAATCGTTCAGGACCCTGTATACCACTTATGTAAGACCAATCCTGGAGTATGCAGCTCCAGCCTGGAGTCCATACCTAGTTAAACACAAGACGAAGTTAGAGAAGATTCAGAGGTATGCCACCAGACCAGTCCCGGAACTGAGAGGAATGAGTTACGAGGAAAGGTTAAGGGAGCTGAACCTCAACACCCTGGAAAACAGAAGAGTAAGGGGAGACATGATAACCACCTACAAAATTCTCAGGGGAATTGACAGGGTGAACAAAGACAAATTTTTTAGCGCGGGTGGAACACGAACAAGGGGACACAGGTGGAAACTTAGTACCCAGATGATCCACAGAGATGGTAGAAAGATTTTTTTCAGATCCAGGGTAGTTAACAAATGGAATGCATTAAACAGTTTTGTGGTGGAGGCTGACTCCATACACAGTTTCAAATATATATATGACAGAGCCCAAAAGGCTCAGGAATCTGAACACCAGTTAATTGACAGTTGAGAGGCGGGACCAAAGAGCCAGAGCTCAACCCTCGTAAACACAACTAGGTGAGCACAACTAGGTGAGTACTGTTTACAGAAAAACCATTATGACCCATTGTCTCACACCATTTGCTGCTGAGATGCCCCCACCGCCAACACAACCCTGTCTGACGCCTAACTAATCACCGTCATTGAACACCAGCGATACAAACAGAATTCGGTGAAAAAGTTAAACGTTTCTTTTCCATACATAAAACAGACATTCTTTAAGATAAAATAATGGCTCCCTCCACTATCAAAGTCACCGCCTGCTCCCCTCACCCCCTTCCCCCTCCTTCTCAGGCCATACCCATCTTAAGAGCCTGGGCTCCTACCATCTCAGGGGTAGGGGGGCTCCTCCCTCCTCAATATATCCTTGCAAGGTAGGGGGGGGGGCTCCTCCTTCCTCAACATATCCTTGCCAGGTAGGGGGACCCTCCCTCCTCTACATAACCTACATATTCTCATCTATCTATCTATCTATCTATCTATCTATCTATCTATCTATCTATCTATCTATCTATCTATCTATCTATATATATATATATCTACACACACACAGGATTAACTGGTAACTGAGGCTATTTTGCCCATCAGTCCGCCGGCACTCTGATGGTAATCTTGGGCATAGTATTTTATCAAATCACCCCATTCTTTGGGGTACACGTGAGGAACACACGCTGCCGGCTGATGGGCAAAATAGCCTCGGTAACCATCAGCTTTTGACCGGTCGTGATGGTCGAGTGGATTTGGTGTCCTGTGCACACCAGTTGCATTGTGCTCATATAGTACATACTATATAGATGTCACGTCTGTGACGGTAAAAAAAAACATGCTTTTTCTGAAAAACTGTGTTTTTTATGTGAGGGAAATCTTCGAAACTTCTTTACCGATTGCTTTGAAATTTTGACCCAACGTTGCATTCGAATAGGCGTGTATTTTTATACATCTACGATATACATGCCTCACCTGTGACAGGAAAAACATGCTATTTTTTCTAAAAACAGCACTATCTGTTGAATTTAAGGGCAACACACGCTCTAATCTCCGAAAGTTCTTCACCAATTGCTTTGAAATTTTAACACAACGTTGTAATCGAATAGGCACATCTTTTTATATATCTACTATATAGATGCCATCCCTGTGACAGATAAAAACTTGCGTTTTTGAAAAACAGCGCCATCTGTTGCACATAATGGCAACATGCACGCTATACTAAATATATCACGAATTCCATTTTAATGTTTCCGATTGCATTGATAATTTGTATTTTCATAGATTTCTATTTATTTTATTTTTTATGAATTATTTTGTGTGACATTGTGTTAGAATTGAGCTGTGTTGTTTACTATACAGTTCATTTCGTAAGTATAATTATAGATGCCACACCTGCGACAGGTAAAACTATGCTTTTCTTGAGAAACATCACCATCTGTTGCATGTAAGAGCAACACACATGCTATACTAGATATGTTACAATTCCATTTCTATATTTCTGATTGCATTGATAAATTGAATTTTCCTAGATTTTTATTTATTTTCACTTTGATTTAATTATTTTGTGTGAATTGCATTGGAATTGACCTGTGTTGTTTACCAGACCGTTCATTTTGTGAGAATAGTTTATTTTTATATTTTTTTCATATATTCATTTCAAATTTTAACCGTTTTTCTTATATTTCAGTTATAGTAACATCAGATCACATGATGTTCCCGATTTATTTTATGGGAACATCAGGCCATTTGGGAAGACATTGGACGATGGAGTGGGGACGGGTGGGGATGACGATGGGACGGAAGTGAGAGATGGTGAGGATGACGAGGGGACAAGTGAGGGGGTAATGGTGGGGGAAGACGAGGTGACAGGGGAGTTTGGGATGGTGGGGACGAGGGGATGAGGGAATAGAGAATGGTGGGGAGGACAAAGGGACAGTGAAGTGGGGAATGGTTGGGAGGCCGAGGAGAAGGGTGAGGGGAGAATGGTGGAGAGGACTGGGGGACAGGGAAGGTTGCTGTGGGTCAGCAATGCACATACGTTGCTGAGCCACATCAACGCGTGGCCAGATACTGCTAGTATATATATATATATATATATATATATATATATATATATATATATATATATATATATATATATATATATATATATATATATATATATATATATATATATATATATATATATATATATATATATATATATATACATATATATATATATATATATATATATATATATATATATATATATATATATATATATATATATATATATATATATATATATATATATATATATATATATATATATATATATATATATATATATATATATATATATATATATATATATATATATATGTGACGGTGTTCCCCCCTTCTAATTCTCCCACGCCTGCTGTAAGAGTCATGTCCACTATTCCCGAGCGTGCTCTACGTTGCGGGCCTCAGTTTAACATATGTGGGAGAGTATAGTGTTCTCACAGAGCCGAGAGATTCGTGAAAGTAGAGTATTTTGGTCTGTGGGATAGGCCCTTTAGGAAGCCAATATGGCGCTGGCTCTTCTGTTCTCTCGCCACAACTATGTGACGTCAGTGTCACAAGATTGGTCACCGTCAGCGACGTGGCACTGGGAGCCAATGAAAACCTCCCTTGGCAAATGTGACGTCACATAGGCAAGGGGGTCCAGCCGCAGCGACAGGTTGGCGCCATCAGTATCACACGACACGTCTTTGAGGCAGGACGTGCGACCGGTCATCCTGTCAGATTGACGGATTACCCAAGCTCCGGTAGATATAAGCGTCTCCTGTTGTCAGCACGCACTCTGCGAGGTCTTCCTTCAACCCAGTCGTGGACCAAATAAGGAATTGATGGAATATTGAGCAACAAGTGCTCCAGGACAGGTGCGTTGCAAGAAGTGGGCCGGGCATTGACGTGTGTGACGTCCTTGGCAGTTTACCAGTATAGGAGGCAGCTTACCCAGCAAACAATTTTAGGTTGCCACAACGTATCTGGAAAGTGTTGGAAAGTATTGGCAACATTTGTTTTCACGCATTAGATGCGTAATTTTGTGTGGATGTAAATAAGTTTCTGAAACGTTTTGCACGAAACGTTGGCTAAAAAAAATTTGAAACCTTGTGGCAACCTTAAATGTTTCATAATCGTAGTTTTTTATTGCTGTTATTTATATAAATGTAGAAATATAAAAGTATATTTCTACATTTTAGTAAAATGAAACACGGTCATAATAAAGGTTAATTCATCATTTTTACTCATATTCTTAGGAAGAGGTCGAGGAGGAAGAATTCCAGGTAAGCGGATGAGGTCGAGTAGGTTGAGGTCGAGTAGTAGTCGAGGTCGTGGTGTAGTAGCGTAGTGTAGTGGCCTGGTGTAGTAGCGTGGTGTAGTTGCCTGGTGTAGTAGCCTGGTGTAGTAGCGTGGTGTAGTAGCCTGGTGTAGTGGTCTGGTGTAGTGGCCTGGTGTAGTAGCGTGGAGTAGTGGCCTGGTGTAGTGGTCTGGTGTAGTGGCCTGGTGTAGTAGCCTGGTGTAGTAGCGTGGTGTAGTAGCCTGGTGTAGTGGTCTGGTGTAGTGGCCTGGTGTAGTAGCGTGGAGTAGTGGCCTGGTGTAGTGGTCTGGTGTAGTTGCCTGGTGTAGTAGCCTGGTGTAGTAGCGTGGTGTAGTAGCCTGGTGTAGTGGTCTGGTGTAGTGGCCTGGTGTAGTAGCGTGGAGTAGTGGCCTGGTGTAGTGGTCTGGTGTAGTGGCCTGGTGTAGTAGCGTGGTGTAGTAGCCTGGTGTAGTGGCCTGGTGTAGTAGCATAGTGTATTGGCTGGTGTAGTAGCGTTGTGTAGTGGCCTGATGTAGTAGCGTGGTGTAGTGGCCTGGTGTAGTAGCGTGGTGTAGTGTCCTGGTGTAGTAGCTT
The DNA here is from genome assembly GCA_020271785.1 of Procambarus virginalis. Classification (NCBI taxonomy): domain Eukaryota; kingdom Metazoa; phylum Arthropoda; class Malacostraca; order Decapoda; family Cambaridae; genus Procambarus; species Procambarus virginalis. The sequence continues at coordinate 3,385 of WNGS01065868.1, read as the reverse complement.
GGTGTAGTAGCCTGGTGTAGTGGCCTGGTGTAGTAGCGTAGTGTAGTGGCCTGTAGGTGTAGTAGCGTTGTGTAGTGGCCTGGTGTAGTAGCGTGGTGTAGTGGCCTGGTGTAGTAGCGTAGTGTAGTGGCCTGGTGTAGTAGCGTGGTGTAGTGTCCTGGTGTAGTAGTGTGGTGTAGTAGCGTGGTGTAGTAGCGAAGTGTAGTAGCGTGGTGTAGTAGCCTGGTGTAGTAGCGTGGTGAAGTAGCGTAGTGTAGTGGCCTGGTGTAGTAGCCTGGTGTAGTGGCCTGGTGTAGTGGCCTGGTGTAGTAGCCTGGAGTAGTATTGTAGTGTAGTGGCCTGGTGTAGTGACCTGGTGTAGTAGAGTGGTGTAGTAGCGTGGTGTAGTAGCCTGGTGTAGTAGCGTAGTGTAGTGGCCTGGTGTAGTAGCCTGGTGTAGTAGCGTGGTGTAGTAGCGTGGTGTAGTGGCCTGGTGTAGTAGCGTGGTGTAGTAGCGTGGTGTAGTAGCGTGGTGTAGTGGCATGGTGTAGTAGCGTGGTGTAGTAGCCTGGTGTAGTAGCGTAGTGTAGTAGCGTGGTGTAGTAGCATGGTGTAGTGGCCTGGTGTAGTAGCGTGGTGTAGTAGCGTGGTGTAGTGGCCTGGTGTAGTAGCGTGGTGTAGTAGCCTGGTGTAGTAGCGTGGTGTAGTAGCGTGGTGTAGTAGCATGGTGTAGTAGCGTGGTGTAGTAGCGTGGTGTAGTAGCGTGGTGTAGTAGCATGGTGTAGTGGCATGGTGTAGTAGCGTGGTGTAGTAGCCTGGTGTAGTAGCGTAGTGTAGTAGCGTGGTGTAGTAGCATGGTGTAGTGGCCTGGTGTAGTAGCGTAGTGTAGTAGCGTGGTGTAGTGGCCTGGTGTAGTAGCGTGGTGTAGTAGCCTGGTGAAGTAGCGTGGTGTAGTAGCGTGGTGTAGTAGCATGGTGTAGTAGCGTGGTGTAGTAGCGTGGTGTAGTAGCGTGGTGTAGTAGCATGGTGTAGTAGCGTGGTGTAGTAGCGTGGTGTAGTAGCTGGTGTAGTAGCGTAGTGTAGTAGCGTGGTGTAGTAGCATGGTGTAGTGGCCTGGTGTAGTAGCGTGGTGTAGTATCCTGGTGTAGTAGTGTGGTGTAGTAGCGTGGTGTAGTAGCGAAGTGTAGTAGCGTGGTGTAGTAGCGTGGTGAAGTAGCATAGTGTAGTGGCCTGGTGTAGTAGCCTGGTGTAGTGGCCTGGTGTAGTGGCCTGGTGTAGTAGCGTGGTGTAGTAGCCTGGAGTAGTATTGTAGTGTAGTGGCCTGGTGTAGTGACCTGGTGTAGTAGAGTGGTGTAGTAGCGGGTGTAGTAGCCTGGTGTAGTAGCGTAGTGTAGTGGCCTGGTGTAGTAGCGTAGTGTAGTAGCGTGGTGTAGTAGCATGGTGTAGTGGCCTGGTGTAGTAGCGTGGTGTAGTAGCCTGGTGTAGTAGCGTGGTGTAGTAGCGTGGTGTAGTAGCATGGTGTAGTAGCGTGTGTAGTAGCGTGGTGTAGTAGCGTGGTGTAGTAGCATGGTGTAGTGGCATGGTGTAGTAGCGTGGTGTAGTAGCCTGGTGTAGTAGCGTAGTGTAGTAGCGTGGTGTAGTAGCATGGTGTAGTGGCCTGGTGTAGTAGCGTGGTGTAGTAGCGTGGTGTAGTGGCCTGGTGTAGTAGCGTGGTGTAGTAGCCTGGTGTAGTAGCGTGGTGTAGTAGCGTGGTGTAGTAGTAGCGTGGTGTAGTAGCATGGTGTAGTAGCCTGGTGTAGTAGCGTGGTGTAGTAGCATGGTGTAGTGGCCTGGTGTAGTAGCGTGGTGTAGTAGCGTAGTGTAGTAGCGTGGTGTAGTAGCATGGTGTAGTGGCCTGGTGTAGTAGCGTGGTGTAGTAGCGTGGTGTAGTAGCCTGGTGTAGTAGCGTGGTGTAGTAGCGTGGTGTAGTAGCGTGGTGTAGTAGCATGGTGTAGTAGCGTGGTGTAGTAGCCTGGTGTAGTAGCGTAGTGTAGTAGTAGCGTGGTGTAGTAGCATGGTGTAGTGGCCTGGTGTAGTAGCGTGGTGTAGTGGCCTGGTGTAGTAGCATGGTGTAGTAGCATGGTGTAGTAGCGTGGTGTAGTAGCGTGGTGTAGTGGCCTGGTGTAGTAGCATGGTGTAGTAGCGTGGTGTAGTAGCGTGGTGTAGTAGCGTGGTGTAGTAGCGTGGTGTAGTGGCCTGGTGTAGTGGCGTGGTGTAGTGGCCTGGTGTAGTAGCGTGGTGTAGTGGCCTGGTGTAGTAGCGTGGTGTAGTAGCATGGTGTAGTAGAGTGGTGTAGTGGCCTGGTGTAGTAGCGTGGTGTAGTGGCCTGGTGTAGTAGCGTGGTGTAGTAGCGTGGTGTAGTAGCGTGGTAGTAGCGTGGTGTAGTGGCCTGGTGTAGTGGCCTGGTGTAGAAGCGTGGTGTAGTGGCCTGGTGTAGTAGCGTGGTGTAGTGGCCTGGTGTAGTAGCGTGGTGTAGTAGCTTGGTGTAGTGGCCTGGTGTAGTGGCCTGGTGTAGTAGCCTGGTGTAGTAGCGTGGTGTAGTAGCGTGGTGTAGTAGCGTGGTGTAGTAGCATGGTGTAGTAGCGTGGTGTAGTAGCGTGGTGTAGTAGCCTGGTGTAGTAGCGTAGTGTAGTAGCGTGGTGTAGTAGCATGGTGTAGTGGCCTGGTGTAGTAGCGTGGTGTAGTGCCTGTGTAGTAGCATGGTGTAGTAGCATGGTGTAGTAGCGTGTGTAGTAGCGTGGTGTAGGGCCTGGTGTAGTAGCATGGTGTAGTAGCGTGGTGTAGTAGCGTGGTGTAGTAGCGTGGTGTAGTAGCGTGGTGTAGTGGCCTGGTGTAGTGGCGTGGTGTAGTGGCCTGGTGTAGTAGCGTGGTGTAGTGGCCTGGTGTAGTAGCGTGGTGTAGTAGCGTGGTGTAGTAGAGTGGTGTAGTGGCCTGGTGTAGTAGCGTGGTGTAGTGGCCTGGTGTAGTAGCGTGGTGTAGTAGCGTGGTGTAGTAGCGTGGGTAGTAGCGTGGTGTAGTGGCCTGGTGTAGTGGCCTGGTGTAGAAGCGTGGTGTAGTGGCCTGGTGTAGTAGCGTGGTGTAGTGGCCTGGTGTAGTAGCGTGGTGTAGTAGCTTGGTGTAGTGGCCTGTTGTAGTGGCCTGGTGTAGTAGCCTGGTGTAGTAGAGTGGTGTAGTAGCGTGGTTGTAGTAGCGTGGTGTAGTAGCTTGGTGTAGTGGCCTGGTGTAGTAGCCTGGTGTAGTAGAGTGGTGTAGTAGCCTGGTGTAGTGGCCTGGTGTAGTAGCGTGGTGTAGTAGCGGGGTGTAGTAGCTTGGTGTAGTGGCCTGGTGTAGTAGCCGGTGTAGTAGAGTGGTGTAGTAGCGTGGTGTA
>WNGS01065867.1:0-10119 GCA_020271785.1 Procambarus virginalis | reverse complement strand
CATTTTGCCCAAGCCCCCAATCGCAGTTTTTTAAAATATCCCAAACGTCACAAATTCGGCACTTGAGCCATATTTTGGAGCCAAATTCTGTCTCTCTGCACGTATTCGCAGTTTGAAATTACGACATTTAATAACGAAAATATGCCAATTACTGATAGCGGCGATGGATCACATTTTTCCCAAACCCTCCCTGCAGTTTTCAAAATATCCCAACTTCCCAAATTCGTCGCTTCAGCAACATTTTGGAGCCAAATTCTGGCTCTCTGCGCGTATTCGCAGTTTGAAATAACGAATTTTATACCGAAAATATACCAATTACTGAAAGCGGCGATGGGTAACATTTTGCCCAAACCCACCCTGAAGTTTTCAAAATATCCCAACCATCCCAAATTCGAACCTTGAGCCATATTTTGGAGCCAAATTCTGGCTCTCTGCAAGTATTCGCAGGTACGATTGGTTGATTGAATAAATGTAGTGAATTCGTTCACTACATGCGAGAGCGGAGGCTTATTTCCGCGGTTTACCCGTTGAAGCTTTCTCTGTGCCAGAACATTGCCAGAGACTGGAGGAGGTCTAACGGGTAAACGGCGGGAGTAAGCCCCCTCTCTCGCATGTAGTGAACGAATTCACTACATATACGATATATATGATGCAAACTCGTATTTAATAGTGTGACGGTAACGAGTTGGAAATGTTGGTCTGCAGTCTTCCAACTAGCAGGTGTCAGTGCTGGGCCACATATAATATATAAAAAGAAAAGGAAAAAAAAAAGAGAAAAAAAAAAGAATGACTGCGTGATTGGTAATCTGTGGTAAGGTCGGAAATACGAAAGACAATAATAAAAACTGGATTTTAATAACAATAAAAAACACAAATTCAAACAAATGCAAAATCTTGGCTTAATGGTAACAAATGTCAAGTGGAAAAAAATACATAAACATGAAAATAGATTACGTTAATGGGGAGGAGAATTGACATACAAAGTAAATAAAATATGAATGCTGGAATATATGCACTAACTATAAACCTCTATTTGACCACACAAGGTGAGTCACTTAGGAGTTCATAGCTTGCGAGCACACAATATTCTGGCTGGCAGAAACGCAAGGGACTCCAACAATAACTGGCGAGGTCTTGTGATTGGCGAGGAGCCGGAGTGGAGTGTTAATAATAAAATATTATGGGAAAATAATATTTTAGATTTAGTGTTAACTAACAGGGAAACACAAATTAATGACATCGAAATAGGGAGTAAGCTAGGGAACAGTGATCACAAAGAAATCAGATTTGGCATAGAATGGAATAGACCTGTAGGAGAAAATTCTGTTAAAGTGCCAGATTTTCGAAAAGCTGATTTTAATAGCCTAAGAAATTTTTTGGGTCAAATTGATTGGAAAGTCTTGGGTATGGGGTGGGGGCCGGTCTTGGAGCGAGACATGAACCCAGCGATGGGTGATGTAAATGGGGATTTCGATGTAGATTCAATTTATAACGTATTTAAGAATATTCTAAACAAAGCACAGGAACGTAGTATACCACACAAATTGAATAGATCGATTACTAATGACCCAAAGTGGATAACAAAGAATTTGAAGAATCTTATAGGTAAAAAGAGAGCTTGGTACAAGAGGATTAAAAATGGGGAGGTCACTTTAGAACAGGAATTCGTACAACTAGTTAGAAATGTTAAAAAAGAGATAAGGAAAGCAAAAAGAAACTATGAAGTTCGTATAGCAGGGCAAGCAAAGACAAATCCTAAAGGTTTTTTCAGTTATATCGAACTAAGACTAGGGAAAGGATAGGTCCATTAAAAACTGAGACAGGTCAAATAACAGATAGTGATGAAGAGATGAGTAGTATTTTTAATAAATATTTTGTATCTGTATTTACTAAAGAGGAACTTAACAATATGCCTTCAGCCCAACAAGTCTATGTGGGTGGGGACGAGGACAGGTTGACGAGTTTAGCAGTTACCAGGGAGGATGTTATTAAACAAATAGTAAAACTCAAACCAAACAAATCCCCAGGGCCGGATGAAGTGTTTGCCAGAGTGCTGAAAGAATGCAAAGAGGAGCTTTGTGACCCACTGTCAATCATATTTAATAAATCAATAGAGTCAGGCACAGTGCCACAGTTTTGGAAAGTTGCTATTGTGATACCAGTTTTTAAGAAAGGAGATAGATCACTTGCGTCTAACTATCGACCAATTAGCTTAACGTCTATTGTGGGAAAGTTACTCGAATCTATAATAGCAAATAAAATTCGTCTTCATCTTGAAAAACATAAATTAATAATTGAGTCGCAACATGGTTTTATAAATGGCCGTTCATGTTTAACAAATTTGTTATCTTTTTATTCTAGCATAGTTGAGGCAGTTGATAGTGGTAAGGATTGTGATGTTGTGTACCTTGACTTTAGCAAAGCTTTCGATACAGTGCCACATGAAAGACTGATTAAAAAGATAGAGGCTCATGGTATTGGGGGTGCTATATTAAGCTGGATTAGGGCATGGCTATACCAAAGGAAACAGAGAGTTAGTATAAATGGAGTCAAGTCAGAGTGGGAAAATGTTGTAAGTGGAGTACCTCAAGGCTCTGTCCTGGGACCTCTCTTGTTTATAATATATATAAATGATTTAGATTCAGGTTTGAGTAGCAACATTTGCAAATTTGCCGATGATACGAAAATCGGTAGGGAAATTAATTCGGAGGAGGACTCACTATCACTTCAAGTTGATCTAGATAGGGTTTTGAAATGGTCAAAGGACTGGCAGATGCAGTTTAATGCTGATAAATGTAAAGTTCTGAGGCTAGGTAATGATGATAGAGTTACAAGATACGAGCTAGATGGTGTTGAGATTGCGAAGTCGGATTGCGAAAGGGATCTGGGAGTTATAATTAGTAAGAATTTAAAACAAAAGGATCAATGCATAAATGTTCGTAATAAGGCAAATAGGACACTCGGATTTATTAATCGCAGCGTAAGTAACAAGACACCTGGTGTGGTTCTCAAGCTATATCTTGCTCTGGTTAGGCCCCATTTAGATTATGCAGTTCAGTTTTGGTCGCCATATTATAGAATGGATATAAATTCACTTGAACGTGTCCAGCGTAGGATGACTAAGTTAATTCCCCAAATTAGAAATCTTTCATATGAAGAAAGATTAACAAAGCTTAATTTGCATTCACTGGAAAGGCGAAGAGTTAGGGGTGATATGATAGAGGTTTACAAGTGGATGAATGGACATAACAAAGGGGATATTAATAGGGTATTGAAAGTATCAACACAGGACAGAACGCGAAACAATGGGTATAAATTGGATAAGTTTAGATTTAGGAAAGACTTGGGTAAATACTGGTTCAGTAACAGGGTTGTTGATTTGTGGAACCAATTGCCGCGTAACATTGTGGAGGTGGGGTCCCTCGATTGTTTCAAGCATGGGTTGGACATGTATATGAGTGGGATTGGGTGGTTATAAATAGGAGCTGCCTCGTATGGGCCAATAGGCCTTCTGCAGCTGCCTTTGTTCTTATGTTCTTATGTTCTTATGTTGGTTGGCGGCCAATGAGGAAGCTGGATGGCCGCAAGTCGCTAGTTAGGCAGTTGAAGGGTTCGGCGCGTCGACCAGGTGCAGCAGGTGCTGGAGTGGGGGGGAGGAGGGAGTTGCTGCTACGTGTGGCTATCTTATAATACGTTTAGCCACTACAAAACGTATCTTGTATATTGATGAGGACAGGAGCGAGTCGTAGAAATAGCAGGCTAAATCTCTGATAAGAGATTATCGTCACAACTCTCCCCCGAAGCCTGCTGTTTCGGGTGAATCATGTCTACTGGAGGTAGAGTGGGAGGTGGAGCTGCCTCTACCTCATGCACTCTGGAGAGGGCGTCAGCGATGATGTTATCAGGCCCCTTGATGTAGCAGATCTTTAAATTGAAGCCTTGAAGATATAAAGCCCATCGCAGCAGACGTTGGTTATTAAATTGGGCTTGATGTAAGAATCTCAGAGGGTTGTGGTCCGAATAGATGGTAGTGGACCTAGCACCGTGCAGATATGGTGCAAAGTGTTGTAAGCTCAGGACGATGGACAGGAGTTCCTTCTCTATAGTACTGTAGTTCTTCTGATGAGGCTTCAACTTGCAACTGTAGTAGCTGACAGGTAGAACCTCCTCGCCTCGCTGCTACATTAAGACACTTCCGATGCCGGTACCACTGGCGTCGACATGGAGGATGAAAGGCTTCTTGATATCTGGTGAGGCGAGAATGGGATTAGAACAGAGGAGGAATTTGAGTTGTTCGAATGCAACGGTTTGCTCTCTCGTCCAATTATACCGTTGCTTGGGACTGGTTAAGGTGATTAATGGGGTTGCAACAGTGCTAAAATTCTTCACAAACCTACGGTAATAGGAAGCAAGACCAAGGAAGCGCAGGAGCTGCTTCCTGGTAGTAGGCTGTAGATACTGTTGGATTGCTTGAATGTGAATGTTTAACGGAGCCAGGCTGCCACTCCCTATAACATGACCCAGGTACCGCACTTTACCTTTCGCGAAGGTGGACTTGCCCAAATTGATGGTGAGGCCGGTTTTCAGGAGCTTGTAGAACAATCGTTGTAGCTGGAGCAGGTGTTCGCTCCAGGTGTTGGATGCTATCACGATGTCGTCCAAATAGGCATAGGTGTTTTCCAAGCCCTGGATGACGCGGTTGACAGCTCTCTGAAAGGTGGCTGGGGCATTGCAGAGTCCAAAGGGAAGGCGATTGTACCTGTAGAGACCAAACGGGGTTATAAAGGCGGACAATACCTTAGCTCGCTCCGTTAAACTCACCTGGTAGTAGCCCTTTAGTAGGTCTACCCGAGACAGGTAGCGGGCATTACCAATGGCATCCAGAATGTCGTCTACCCTGGGTATTGGGTAGGCGTCCTTCACTGTGACCTGGTTCAACTTCCTATAATCCGTACACAGACGGATTTTGCCGTGAGGTTTGGGTACCAGGATGCATGGTGAGGCCCAGGGGGACTCACAGGGGGTAGCCAGTCCATGGTCCAAGAGTTACTGTACCTCAGCCCGCATGACTTCCGTTTTGCTCGGGCTGATTCGGTAGAATGGTTGGCGAATCGGCTGGGTGTCAGGTAGCAGTTGGATGTCGTGCCGAGTTACAGTACACTCTTGGGGGTCATCTCGAAACAACTCTTGATATTCTCTGACGAGTTTGATTAGTGGAGCACTATTATCGTCCTGAAAATGATGTTGAAGGTTAGTAAGGATTTCCGAGTTAGAGAGCGCTGTCTCAGTGTCAGTGCTCTCGGAAGGAGAAGCAGGGAAGGTCTCACTGTGGCTGTATGGACCTGTAAATGAGGTGAAATTGGTTAACACAGTGGGAGGAACCCCATGGTAGGGCTTGAGTAAATTAATGTGGCACAGCTGGGTCTTCCGCCGCCTATCGGGGGTCTCGAGAACGTAGTTAAAGTTGTTCCGGCACTCCTTAACACGGTAGGGTCCTGAGAACCTGTTCTGTAAAGGAGAACCTGGGATAGGGAAATAGGCAAGCACTAAGTCTCCTGGTGTAAACTTCCTTACTTTACAGTGCCGGTCGTAACGAGTCTTCATCCTCTCCTGGGCTCTCTGTAGGTTGTTGCTGGCAAAGGAATGGACCCTCTCTAGAATGTGTCGGAGATTTTGAAGATACTGGGGCACACTCTGATGCTCACTGAAGGTGTCATCACGTAGAGAATCCTTGAAAGCCTTGAGAGGTGTACGGCACTTACGTCCGTAGAGCATCTCATAAGGAGATACTCCTAGTGACTCGTTGGGAAGACTTCTGAAAATACACAAGATGAGATCAATTTGCCTATCCCAATCCTTTGAGGTCTCATTACAGAACTTTTTTAAGAGTGCCTTGATGGTTTGATGACTACGCTCGAGAGAACCCTGTGAAGCAGGATGATAGGGGCTGGACAGTACCTGTTTGATGTTGAACTCCTCCAGAGTCCGTTTGAAGAGATCACTGGTGAAGTTGGTACCACAGTCGCTCTGAATCTCCCTCGGAAATCCATACTGGGTGAAGATTTTCAGTAGATTCTTCACCACTGTAGCAGCTGTAATATTTTTTACTGGAACTGCTATCGGAAATCTGGTGGTAGGACACAGGATGGTTAAGATATATGCGTTGCCTGCACTGGTCCGAGGCAAAGGACCAACGCAGTCGATAATGAGTTTGTGGAACGGTTCCTCAGGCACCTGGATGGGTATCAGTGGTGCTCTGGGAATGGAAACGTTCGGTTTCCCGGCTAACTGACACACGTGGCATAATTTGACATAAGTTTTGATGTCGTTTACCATACCTGGCCAGTAGTAGTCTTGTCGAATTCCATGGTAAGTCTTGTTGAACCCATAGTGTGACAAAGCGCCGTGGGCCAGGTGTAGAATCGTGGGCCGCAGGCTGGTGGGAATCACTAGTTGTTCAACGTTTGCCCAATCGTCCTCGTCCTTCAGTTTACTGGGTCTATACCTGCGATAGAGTATTTCGTTCTCCATAAAGAACCCAGGAACACTGTCGGATTGGGTTTCAGCCTGAAAGAATAATGGTGTCAATGTAAGATCATCTCTCTGTAACTTACGGAACTCCACCGCAGTCAGGTTAGGGGGTAGTTTCGAAGGGTCCTGAGGGACAGCGGTAGCAGTAGAGTCGGCTGGCTGGGGCGTGCAGCTTGAGCACGGGTGGTCACCATAACAGGAGGAGAACCTTCATCACTCTCTTGAACCTTTACTGGGAAATGTTCAAAAATCGGGTTATCCACCACAGAGTTGCTTACCTTGGATATGTCCTTGATGATCAGGTTGTTTGGTTGTTGGTTTTCTGCCAAGTCGTTGCCCAGGAGAAGTTGCACTCCAGGCATGGGAAAAGGCTTTTCCCTGACGGCGACTTGGACTTCACCGGTCACGAAGGGACAATCCAGGTAAACTCTTGCAAGGGGATAAGGAGTTGTAGCAGTAAGGTCAGTGATGAACACAGTCTCTCCTGTGTAGGCGACGTTGGGCACAGCCGATTTCAAGACGATCGATTGTAGAGCCGCTGTGTCCCTTAGGATCTTAAGTCCGAAACGTCCCTCTGAATCTGAACCGTGGGTAGAGATAGTTCCTGGATATAGATGCTTGGTAAAGAGAGAGAGATCATTAGCATGAACACCAACATTCATTACAGGCTTACCGGACTTAGGGTGAGTAGTTTTAGACTTAGGGGGTTCGACGTTACCTTTAGATTGGGACTTACCACATTTGTCAATGGTGTGTCCATATAATCGACAATACCTGCAGTACAGTTGAGAGGTACCTTGATCTGGGCTCGCTTTCTCGTAACTGTACCAAGACTTCTTGCTGGTAGGATCTGGAGTCAGCCGGTGGATGAGGCTGTAAGTGTCAGCTGACTTCGCACACTTCACTAACTCCGTCTCTTCCTTGTCTGCTAAGTATAGGCGGACAGGAGGAGGTACACGTCTCAAAAATTCTTCAACCAGTATGAGGTTGACAAGATCTGAAAAAGTAGAGACATGTGCTGCCTCCAGCCATTTCATGAAATATCTTCGTTTGGTGTTAGCAAATTCTAAGAAGGTGGTGGTACTTGCCTTGACGTAGTCACGAAACTTTCGTCGATAGCTTTCGGTGGAGAGAAGGTAGGCGTCCAACACAGCTTGTTTCAGGGTGGTGTAGTCGTTTTCCGAAGCCAAAGTGCTGAGTGTGACTGCTGCTCTACCTGTTAAATGTACTCGGAGAAGGGTAGCCCATTGGTCGTCAGGCCAATTAAGTTGAACAGCAAGGGTCTCAAAAGTGGTAAAGAACACATCAACCTCTGTTTCGAGGAACGGGGGCATTAACTTACTTGCATGGGAGATATTGAAACTGGGAGGAAGACTAGCTGCCGCTTGTTGGAGTTGAGCTTGGTGTGCAGCGTCCCTCGCGCGTTCTTGGTCACGACAGTTAAGAGCTGCTTCTGCCTGTCGTTGGTCGTGTTCCCGTTGTATCTCTAGTCGCTGTTGGTATAAGGCCAACTCACGTTCTTGCTGTCCTTTGAGGAGTAGGGCCTCCCTTTCCCGTTCCTCGTTTCTGAGGGCAGCTTCTTCCTTTCTGAGGGTAGCTTCACGCGCTTGTTCTTCCTTTCTGATTGCAGCTTCACGTTCCTTGAGGCGGATTTCTCTTTCGTGTTCTTCTTTTCTGATTGCAGCTGCTTCCTTTTGTTGCTCTCGCTCGATCTTAGCAAGTTCTAACTTGAGTTTGATTGCTGTCAAGTCATGTTTATCTGAAATAGTGTATTGGTCATGAGTATCAGAATCTATCTTCCCATCATCCAAAAGATGATCTATAATTAGATTATTTACGGTATATTTGTTGGCGCCAGGGGGAACTTCCAATTGATACTCGTGTGCAAGAGTTATCAATTCGACCCTTCTTGCATGACGTAAGTTCCCTATTTCACCTTCTGGATCTGCCTTGAAAGCTTGTAAGCGGAACATGGTGAAAATATAGCAAAACAAAGGAGACGAATACAGTGAGAATATGGCGAGTGTCAGAAACAGGAAACGTGGCAACTGATACCTATCCTGTGGGGAATTATTAATAATTAAAGTTAATTCAAGATGGTAAATGAATAAGGTCGCAGGAAATCTTGTACCTGGTACTCACTATGGGAGGATAAAGGCAAGAAAATCCTACTAATTAGTGAAAACTAAGTTTAAAATACAAGTGAAACACTAAATGGCTTCAAAATAAATGAGGTAGTCCAAAAAATGTAGTCATACCTTGCCAAGTCACTATAGAACATAAGCAATGGTACCCACTGAAATTGAATATGGTATTTACAGAATTAGCGAACTTTGTGCTCAAAGAAAGAACGCCAATTCCCTACCTTTTGGTAAATACCATCAGTCTGACCGACGAGTAGGGGTGCGAGTGTCAACTGGTGACGAGAACTATCGGCGAGGTCCCAATTCGCCAATAATAGTTCGTGCTAGAGGATCTAAAGCCCTCTTTTTCCTCCTAGAGTCGGATTGCAGGACTTGGGTGCTATTGACCCGGAGACAGACCACAGTACCAGGGTACCTATGTGATAATCTGTCAAAAAGTGAGAAATATTGGGGACAAAGATGTTAAACACGGAGGATAACACGGAAGGGGGAGACGACCAATTAAGAGTATGACTGCGGCCTACAGTCACCACGTAATCCAAAGTTGTCTCACTCTCACCATATGCTATTCCCGTAATGTACAATATACACAGCACCATATAAAATAAAGAATGATTAATGTGAATAATGGAAGCAAGGGAAATAAGAGCCAAGTGTGCTTACCACAATTACCAATACCTGAGTGAAGCTCCGTGGACAGGCCCCATTTATATGTGACGGTAACGAGTTGGAAATGGTGGTCGGCAGTCTTCCAACTAGCAGGTGTCAGTGCTGGGCACATATAATATATAAAAAAAGAAAAGGAAAAAAAAAAAGAGAAAAAAAAAGAATGACTGCGTGATTGGTAATCTGTGGTAAGGTCGGAAATACGAAAGACAATAATAAAAAATGGATTTTAATAACAATAAAAAACAAATTGAAACAAATGCAAAATCTTGGCTTAAGGAAAAATGTCAAGTGGAAAAAAAAATACATAAACATGAAAATAGATTACGTTAATGGGGAGGAGAATTGACATACAAAGTAAATAAAATATGAATGCTGGAATATATGCACTAACTATAAACTCTATTTGACCACACAAGGTGAGTCACTTAGGAGTTCATAGCTTGCGAGCACACAATATTCTGGCTGGCAGAAACGCAAGGGACTCCAACAATAACTGGCGAGGTCTTGTGATTGGCGAGGAGCGGAGTGGAGTGTTGGTTGGCGGCCAATGAGGAAGCTGGATGGCCGCAAGTCGCTAGTTAGGCAGTTGAAGGGTTCGGCGCGTCGACCAGGTGCAGCAGGTGCTGGAGTGGGGGGGAGGAGGGAGTTGCTGGTACGTGTGGCTATCTTATAATACGTTTAGCCACTACAAAACGTATCTTGTATATTGATGAGGACAGGAGTGAGTCGTAGAAATAGCAGGCTAAATCTCTGATAAGAGATTATCGTCACAATA
>WNGS01065863.1:0-11598 GCA_020271785.1 Procambarus virginalis | reverse complement strand
CAAGGACTATATGCAACTGAAAACTCACACCCAGAAGTGACTCAAACCCATACTGCCAGGAGCAATGCAGCTGGTATGTACAGGGACACTTAATCCGCTTGACCATCACGACCAGACAAAGGAAGTGATAGCCGAGGCTATTTGAACCACTTCCCCGCCGGCACTCGGATGGTAATCTTGGGCATAGCATTTATCAAATCACCTCATTCTTTGGGGGCAACACGTGAGGAACAAAATGCGAAAAGCCTGAATGGTCCCAGGACTATACAACTGAAAACTCACACCCAGAAGTGACTCGAACCCATACTCCAGGAGCAACGCAACTGGTATGTACAGGGACGCCTTAATCCGCTTGACCATCACGACCGGACATAAGGAAGTGATAGCCGAAGCTATTTGAACCACTTCCCCGCCGGCACTCGGATGGTAATCTTGGGCATAGCATTTATCAAATCACCTCATTTTTTGGGGCAACACGTGAGGAACACAAATGCGAACAAGCCTGAATGGTCCCAGGACTATATGCAACTGAAAACTCACACCCAGAAGTGACTCGAACCCATACTCCCAGGAGCAACGCACTGGTATGTACAGGGACGCCTTAATCCGCTTGACCATCACGACCGGACAAAAGGAAGTGATAGCCGAAGCTATTTGAACCACTTCCCGCCGGCACTCGGATGGTAATCTTGGGCATAGCATTTTATCAAATCACCTCATTTTTTGGGGCAACACGTGAGGAACACAAATGCGACAAGCCTGAATGGTCCCCAGGACTAATGCAACTGAAAACTCACACCCCAGAAGTGACTCGAACCCATACTACCAGGAGCAACGCAACTGGTAGTACAGGGACGCCTTAATCCACTTGACCATCACGACCGGACATAAGGAAGTGATAGCCGAAGCTATTGAACCACTTCACCGCCGGCACTCGGATGGTAATTTGGGCATAGCATTTTATCAAATCACCTCATTTTTTGGGGCAACACGTGAGGAACACAAATGCGAACAAGCCTGAATGGTCCCCAGGACTATATGCAACTGAAACTCACACCCAGAAGTGACTCGAACCCATACTGCCAGGAGCAACGCACTGGTATGTACAGGAAGCCTTAATCCGCTTGACCATCACGACCGGACAAAGGAAGTGATAGCCAAGCTATTTGAACCACTTCCCTGCCGGCACTCGGATGGTAATCTTGGGCATAGCATTTATCAAATCACCTCATTTTTTGGGGCAACACGTGAGGAACACAAATGCGAACAAGCTGAATGGTCCCCAGGACTATATGCAACTGAAAACTCACACCCAGAAGTGACTCGAACCCATACTGCAGGAGCAACGCACTGGTATGTACAGGGATGCCTTAATCCGCTTGACCATCACGACCGGCCAAAAGGAAGTGATAGCCGAAGCTATTTGAACCACTTCCCCGCCGGCACTCGGATGGTAATCTTGGGCATAGCATTTATCAAATCACTCATGTTTTGGGGCAACACGTGAGGAACACAAATGCGAACAAGCCTGAATGGTCCCCAGGACTATATGCAACTGAAAACTCACACCCAGAAGTGACTCGAACCCATACTGCCAGGAGCAACGCAGCTGGTATGTACAGGGACGCCTAATCCGCTTGACCATCACGACCGGACAAAGGAAGTGATAGCCAAAGCTATTTGAACCACTTCCCTGCCGGCACTCGGATGGTAATCTTAGGCATAGCATTTTATGAAATCACCATTTTTTGGGGTAACACATGAGGAACACAAATGCGAACAAGCCTGAATGGTCCCCGGACTATATGCAACTGAAAACTCACACCCCAGAGTGACTCGAACCCATACTGCCAGGAGCAACGCAGCTGGTATGTACAGGGACGCCTTAATCCGCTTGACCATCACGACCGGCCAAAAGGAAGTGATAGCTGAAGCTATTTGAACCACTTCCCTGCCGGCACTCGGATGGTAATCTTGGGCATAGCATTTTATCAATCACCTCATTTTTTGGGGCAACACGTGAGGAACACAAATGCGAACAAGCCTGAATGGTCCCAGGACTATATGCAACTGAAACTTGTATAAGGCAACTATATAAATATATATATATATATATTATATATGATATATATATATATATATATATATATATATTATATATTATATATATATATATATAAGGCAACTGAGGTAGCACTTCCAGCATTCTTATCCTCATGTACAGCAGCCAACGAGTTGGTAGGGCAGATCCTACCAGAGCGTATGAGAGAGACAGCGGGAACTCATGATCAAACGTTCATTGAAGCAGCCAGACAATGGGACCATATGCACACACTCAACCCCGACCACAAGTCCCAAAAGACCACAAGCAGGCCCACTGGGATAGCCCCATAATGGAAAAGACTGTCAGAGCAATGATTGACGACAACGCTGATGCTGAAAACAAAGCCCGCCTCCTAGCGGTAACAGCACCCCACGCCGGGGATTTTTTATTTGCTGTGCCCAATGCAGCCCTGGAACTCGCCTCAGTCATGACGCTCTCCGCATTGGAGTTGCCCTTCGCCTTGCCGCCCCCATCCTCACCGAACAACCCGTCCTCTTAAAAAGAACGTCACTTTTGGCTCGTATGCGCGATATGGCCAAATTTGGACGTAATTTGAAATGAAATCGTCTCACAAAAGTGACGTTCTGTTCCGTTTTCTATTTGAGTCGTCCGGCGTATGCGCAGGAGGTTATGAGAGGACACTTTAAATTAACGTTTTTCATAACGTTTTGAAACTTTATGAGAATTTCCTGCCCACCTAACCTATCAGAGGACCCTTAACTTACTGTTGTTGAAAAAAAAAAATCCTAAATTTATTTTCATATTTTTTTCATTTTCAAATTACGTCCAAATTCAGCCATACGGGCAAACGGCCAAATGCGACGTTCTTTTTAAGAGGACAGGTTGCACCGAACATAGGTGCATCTGCGGAACTGCGATGGGAGACCAATATGGTCGTCATGGTCTGGTATGTCGTAAATCACAGCATAAGATTGCAAGACATGAAGAAGTCAACGACATCATCAAGAGGAGCCTCGCCATAGCCCGCTGCCCGGCACAAAGAAAACCACACTTATCCAGACCTAACGACCCTCAGAAGCGCCCAGATGGGGTCAACCTTGCTTCCTTGGAAGGATGGTAAGCAAGTGTGTGTGACTACACGTGCGCTGCCACACTGGGCAGTACCTACCTCCACTAAAGCACACGTGAAAGCGGTGGTGCTGCTCTTTCAGGGAATCTCAGAAAATTATTAAATACAGGGGTCTGGCACACTGCTACAGCTTTGTTCCGATCGGCTCGGAGACCCTTGGTTCGTGGGGAAAATGTGCATTGAAGTTCCTAAAGGAATTGGGAGACAAATTGATTAGCGCTACAAAAGACCAGAGAGCAAAAGTTCTTGTTCCAGCGCCTCAGTGTTGCGATCCAGAGGGGAAATGCCTGTTGCGTCCTTGGGCACTAGTCCAACTTCAGAGGAATTCGAAGAAGTGTTTGACTTGTAACAATGTTCGAACCTGTCTGTGACATTCATCAATGTTTCCCATTGTCGTGTTTTTCAAGAGATCCATAACCTTTAAGCACCTGTTTGTATTCATTTTTGTATCGACCTATGCATATCTTGTAACCATCAAATACATAATAAAGCACAAAAAGGAAGGGGGTGGTAGGAAGAAAAGCACACAGAAACTGTATTGGAGGGGATCTAAACTTCCCTCTAATGCGTTTTGCGTGGTTTCCTCCGAGGCTATGGGTCCCCTTTCTTCCAGCCAGAGGTGGTACTCCCCTTCCCTATTTATATTAGTTTATATATATCTATATATATATATATATATATATATATATATATATATACACAAATGCAAACAAAACAATTTGTTTGCATTTGTGTTCCTCACGTGTTGCCCCCAAAAATGAGGTGATTTGATAAAATGCTATGCCCAAGATTACCATCCGAGTGCCGGCGGGGAAGTGGTTTCATATAGCCTCGGCTATCACTTCCTTATGTTCCGGTCGTGATGGCAAGTGGTTTAAGGCGTCCCTGTACATACTAGTTGCGTTGCTCCTGGGAGTATGGGTTCGAGTCACTTCTGGGGTGTGAGTTTCAGTTATATATATATATATATATATATATATATATATATAATATATATATATATATATATAATATATATATATATATATATATAATATACACACATATATACTGTGCAAGGCCCGATTTGCCTAATAGGCCGAGTGATTTTCTATTTTCAATAAATTGTTTTCCAATTAGTTCATTCATTAGTTGATTAGAAGGTCTATTGGACCATACCAATACCATATCATACCAATACTCTTTGGAGCTGCCTCGTATGGGCCAATAGGCCTTTTGCAGTTACCTTTATTCTTATGTTCTTATGCTTCGTCCCCAATTTATCCCCTATGTATCCCCCCCTTGTTTTGACCTTTATTGTACTTATCACCTGACTCCGTGCGGGTATAAATCAACGAGTCCTGTAATTTCTTTTCACTTGAGAATGAACCATGGAGGTTCGAAACGTTGCGAAAATTGATAAATAAGTGTAATACACTCTATAGTAATTCACTTTTTTCTTCACCTTGAAATAACAAAAGTGACTTTTGGAGAACTCCTCTTTCAGCTAAGCCCTGATGCTAGAAAAATAGTTAGAGGGATAGAAGCCCTAAATCAGAAGATAGTAAATACTGAATATTTCTGTCATATTCAATGAGACATTATATATATATATATATATATATATATTATATTATATATATATATATATATATATATATATATATATATATATTATATATATATATATATATATATAAAATATATATATATATATAATATATATATATATATATATGTATTTATATTATATATATATATATATATATATATATATATATATATACACACAATGTCATACCTAGTAATTGTAACATGGTGGAGGGGGTATCGTCTATACTCCGTCCTTTACCCCTGCCGTATTCTATTTACTTCGCATATACCAAGGGACTCTAGAGTTACTTCTAGCCGAATCCCACGCCGCATGGTCTTAGCCGTTTTTGACCCGCTAAGATTCTACAGCCTCACGATTTAGCATTAGACTCCCAGCAAAACTCAATGATCTCCTTTACGCCGCCACCACCAGACCATTAACACGAAGCACAATAACCGGGTCTAGACCGATTAAGCACTCATAAACCTTGGGGCTTGATCCCCAATTACTAGGAATAGGAGGGAAGAATCTACGTTAGGTGTGGGAACTTATAGCAAACAAAGGGATAACTGAAATATTACGCTTTGTTGGGGCTTGTGTCCCAACCAACTTAGACTCGTGGAGACCATGTGACAAGGACATGAGACATATGGAAATAATGAAATGCAAATTACAACTCTATTGGTTTATTTATTCAAAATCAAATTAAAGCACTCCCTTTAGTTAACACTCACTAGAGGCATGATATGAACTATTTCCCTATACAAAACTATAGCAGACTACCTTTGACTGCGACCAGCTGATGTTAGGCTGATCTCTTTAGGGAGAGGGTGAGAGTGGATGACTTCCCTCAGTTGTTGACCGGTCGACACTGAATCTCCCTCACTCTGCCCTCCTCACAGCAGGTCTGAGCTAGGGGTATTCCTACGCCAGGCTCACTAAGTTTACTAGCAAGGTTTAAGTTGTACAACTAATCTCTGTTGCACTGAACAGCCAGATGGTTGAACTCATTAAAACTGAAGGTAATTGCACACGCATCTTAGGGAAGGCTATTTCCAATCACAAAATGGCTATTTGACCTTTGAGAATTACTAAATGTGGAATGCTTTGGTGACTCGTGACCCCGGTTCGCCCAGATTGCTCCGCGACCGAGGTTAGTCCTTAGCTAGTGATGTTACTGATGGTGACTTACTCAGTATTCCGACAATTGAGGATACTCTGATACTTTAAACAGGAATACAATTGAATACAATTTGAATGACGACTTGAATTTCTCTAAATTACTGAATTCTGTAAAATAATTCTATACGCTGCTTAAGACAAAAGCGCCGGCCATTTTGTGATCTCAACTGCTAATCCCAGGGAGATGCCTTTCTGCTCGGGTCAGGTCAAACTACACGCGGTAGTTTGACTCCAACTTTCCAAACCCCCATGTCTATGAGAACCCATACTAAATAATACCTGCAACAAACCTAGTTTGTTACCCCCCCCCCCCGCACCAGTAACTTAGTAAACCTTGTTTTTATTCTAGAATAAAAATGAGGTTTAGTATCCAAATACTCAATCTAATCAATAAACTCATGCCTCAAACAAAAGCTAACCCATCTAAGAAAATGACAATCGTCAGATTGTCCAGCAACATCACAATAAACATGTCCAAATTCATAACTCCCGGCTGTCAACTGAGAGCAATCCTCCAACATCTGGAAACATACATCCTACACTTAACTGACATAGCTAAATAAAATATCCCAAATCTACAGCAAAGACTAGCTATTAAAATTCCTTGGCTCCTCATTAGCCAAACTCGTGTGTTCCCTAGAGCCTGACACACACAATGCAAAACATAAAGAAACATAAAACCTATCTACAGACTGAACTTTCAGTCATCCGGGAGCGTACCACTGAACTCTCCGAAGTTCACATCCGTTTACTATCCACTCCCCAATCAATGTCATCCTTGACATTCTGTCAATAAAAACACACCTAGGGTTTTATTACATATATCTAAAATCTCCAATAAAATATTTCCTACACCTATATCACAGGTCACAGCTGACTGTACAGTGAAGTGTCCGCACTCACTTTAAGAGTGTCAATGTATTTATTTGTCCTCCTCTCCTGTGTTCAAATATTCTGAAAAAAATAGCACAATATAATTTTCCATAACCGTTTGTTCTGGGCTTAGACAATCACACAGGCGGCTTTGATTTTAATTACTAACCAAGTTATAGAGTAGAGTTTTCACATATAACTATACCAGAATAATATTTATTTTAAATCTGTTTTTCAATATTTAAAAAAAAGTATTGTGATTCTAAATCTGTTTTTCAACATTTAAACAAAAATATTGTGATTCTAAATCTGTTTTTCAACATTTAAACAAAAATATTGTGATTCTAAATCTGTTTTTCAACATTTAAACAAAAATATTGTGATTCTAAATCTGTTTTTCAACGTTTAAACGAAAGTGTCCAGATTCGCTTTATAAAGGTGTTCAGAGCCAACTTTATCTTTTTCACCAATTGTTCATATTGAGTATTAAAAAAAATCGATGCTGATATAGTCGCTGACGATGACGGTGTCGATCTAGCTTCTTCTATGCGTATATGTCGATACCTGGTCTTCTTGTACTCCCATCCGGTAGTCTTGAATGACGACAGAGTGTAGTAGAGCGGAGTGCCAAGTGACAGCTGTAGAATACTGTCCCTTCGACCATTGACCTTGCTCCCGACAGTCCACACATCTTCATATCAATCACAGTTTACACGGGAGTCTTGATGTTACTTGACGGTGCAGATGACCACAGTAGAGCAGGACTGGACGTACGCGAAAACTCTTCAGTGCTGCTACTGGCTTGCCCCTGCTCTAGACCTCTCCTCCAACACTGCTGGTATGGCTGCAATCTTGACGACGCAGCAGGTGGGTAGAGGTGATCTCGAGACTGCTACCACCCGGTCTTATATGGTTACATCCGGTGACTGCTGCAATGTGGACAGCTCGCTGGCTGTGACAACCTCGTTAGTGACGTGACGTGTCGGCCGGGTGACTCTTGGACAGCCCCCCCCCCAAAGTAACTGATGTATGAGTTACTGGGTCTGGTGGGGGGAGGGCTTTGTGTAAAGTACCTCCCCCTCGGTCTTTGCAGACAAGGGTTCACGTGTGGCTGGAACAACTGGTTCGGTGTACCAATCAGACCTGGGAACAGACAGACACAACACAGCGGAAGCATATATATACTTTGGGTTTGGTGCAGGTGGAACCCCAGAGCACGGTAAAGCTGCTACCCGAGTAGCAGCTTTGAACTATTACAAGTAATAGTAATGATGTGAACTGATGTGAACTATTACAAGTAATAGTTCACATCATTGACTCTACAGGAAAATCTCATGAATACTAATTTATACTAACCAAGGAAGTTACTTTACTGTTACTGTACAGTGCGAGATCTCGTCACCATAGGGTGGCGAGACTGCACCTGACTATTGATGAGCGATGACAGTGGGTCATCTTCATCTCCTGACTCGTCGGTGAAGCCATGAGTCAGCACTGCTGAGTCAGGAACTAGACCCGCTGAAGGCAGTTCTAATTCCTCTCTAGCATGATATTGTTTTAATTTATTTATATGAATTGTCCTTTCCACTTGGTCCTCGAATACTCATTTTATGACAAGATTAACCGGCCCCGCTCTCTTAACTACTCTATATGGACCGCGTCACCTCGGAGCTAGTTTCCTACTCTGATTGGCGGGCGCAGCCTCATTCACTCTCAACACGATGCTACCTTCTTTCAACTCAAGAGGGCGCACTTTCTTGTCATAAAAATGAGCATATCGATTCCGTGCTTTCTTGGACGCTTCAGCCACAATATTCCATGCATTTCTCATTTTTCCTACGACCTCTGAAGGATAGTACTCCCCGTACGTAATATTATGTCTGTTAAGCAGACCTGAGGGGAAATTGCATGAATTACCAGTAAACAATTGAAGGGGTTGGGTGTTAATTGATTGGTGGATGGCAGTATTCAAGGCTAATTGAACATAGGTTAGTTGTTCTTCCCAAGAGTTTGCGTCATGTTCAGCAAGGATTGCAAGCATATCCTTGACTGAACGATTAGTACGTTCCGTCATGCCATTTGCTTGTGGGTGGTAGGCTGTTGTAAAAGCCGAAGTTGTCTCTAAAATTCTACAAACTTCCCTAAATATATTCCCATTGAATTCCTGACCCCGGTCGGAGACTAAAACTTTAGGAGGTCCGAATACAGTAACAAACCTATGCAAGAACGCATCTGCAACTGTACGAGAATCCTTCTGAGGTAATGCAACAAGTGCAGTGTACCTAGACAGATGGTCAACCAGCACCAACACGTATCTGTTCCCCGAATGACTGTAATGAAAATCAATCAAATCGGCCCCCACACGATCTAATGGTTCACGAATTTCAGGGAATTCCTGAAGTGGGGCTTGTACCATAAGGGTAACTTTCCTTCTCTGACAACGAGGGCACGACTTCACGTAAGTGATTACCTCAGCAAGTAACCCAGGGAAATAAAATAGAGATTTGCTTTTAATTGGGGTTTAAAGACTCCCGGATGCCCTGCAACTTTAGATGCGTGTGCAAGTTAACGCCTATGACCGCAACGCGTCCGGAATAACTAGTTGAAATACTGCCCTATCTTTCTGGCTATTCACGTAATACAGGACGCCCTGTTTCATTTCAAAATCATGAATGGGCAATTTTCTGTTAATTTTTGCGTATTTTCCTCCTTCCAAATACTCAATGATCTCTTTCCATCTAGGCTCGCTCATCTGGTATTCACTCATTTTATCTGATGGAATGGTTTCAATATTTTCGTTAATTATAACTGACACTATGTTTCTACTCAATGTATCTGGCACAACATGTGCTGGACCAGGCTTGTCCAAAATCTGGAATGAGTGGGCCGAAAGTTCGTGAGACCAGCGTGACATTCATGGGCATTTTGTTCGCTTCTTAAATATGTGTGTTAACGCTCGATGGTCTGTGTAAATTACAAAATGACGCTGAAATAGGTATGGCTCGAAATACCTAACTGACTCTACTACTGCCAGTGCTTCCCGATCCATTGCCGAATAACGAACTTCAGGTCCTTTGACCTTTCTACTGAAATAGGCTACCGGATGGGGTAAATTTTCCGCATCTCTCTGAATTAAACACCTGCCAATAGCTATACCGCTGGCGTCAGTGTCTTTCTCGAAATCAGGAATGGCCAGCACCGGTGTCGTAACTAGTTGGTTCTTCAGTTTCTGATAGGCTTCGTCATGTTCAGATTTCCAAACAAGCTTCGCACTTTTCTTTGTCAAATCAGTCAGGGGTGCTGAAATGCCAGCGAAACCTTCAATATGACGACGAAAATATCCGGCCGCCCCCAAAACCAACGCACGTCCTTTGCTGTCCTTGGAGTAGGCATGTCAGCAATGGCGCGGCGAGAGTCTGGGTTAGGTCGAATACCGTCTGGGCACGCCAGGAACCCCAGAAATTTGAATTTCTGGGCCGCCAGGGTGCACTTCTGAACATTAAGCTTGAACCCTGCCTGATCTAACAACGTCAAAGTCTCAGTTAAGTCCTGTAGGTGTTCCTCAAACGTCCTGGAATATATCACATCATCCAGGTACGCTAATGAATGCCTACCCAGGACCGGACTGAGTATGAAGTTTATAGCCCTCTGAAACGACGAAGGGCTGTCTTTAAACCAAACGGCATTTTACGGAATTCAAAAGTGTGCCTACCATCCGAGAATGCTGTTTTATCCCTATCTTGTTCCGTCACCGGAATCGCCCAATTGGCTGATTTCGCGTCGAGAATTGAGAAATATTTTGCAGAACCAAATTGATCTATTATCTCCTGTATTCGGGGCAACGGATACACATCACACTTAGTTATTTCGTTTACCTTCGGTAGTCAACACAGAAGCGATAACTACCGTCCGGTTTATGAACTAACTCAACAGGAGAGAGCCACGGTGACGTACTAGGCTCTATCACGCCCTGCCTCAACATTTTCTAACACTCCTCCCTGATAATATTCTTCACCTGTTCCGGCAACCTCCACTGTCTTGTGTACACAGGCAATTGATCACTGGTTGGAATGGTGTGCTCAGTCTTATCAAGGAAACCAATCTGGTCATCCTCTGTCGCAAACAATTTAGGGAATTTACGCAAAACTTCTCTAAGTGACTTCCTATCTGCCTGTGTAACACATTGCAAATCAAGTGCCGAAATTAACTTCTCTACCTCTTCTACGTTACATGCAACATTTTTCGTCTCATCCTGGAATTTTGATGGTGTTTTATTTTCCGTCATGTTTAATGCACTACATTGTGCAGTGACGGTTGGCGTCTCAGCTGACTCATGATGAAAGATTTCTGTGTCCTCCACCATAGTTCCCTGAGATACCCTATCACCTGCCCTGAAGCGAAAAGTCTTATGTGAAGGATTGACAACTGGAATGAGCGCACCTTTATCGAGCACTACAATTAAATGGTGAGGAATTAATAAACTTAATTAAACTTAATTAAAATATCACATCTCCCAGCCACCTGAAGGGTGGTACCTGGTTGGATGTTACGTCCCACGGCTACTTTAATAAATTTAACAGAATGTGGTGGGCAACTCTGTTTGGTCATGCATGCAATGCCACATGACCTCTTAACGGTGTCTGGAAGAGACTTAAAAAATTAATTTCTGATAGTGCCACATTATAATTCTGCTTCCTCTTAATTGAAGCTACAACTGGGGGATGATCGATCATCTCCACTGTGTAGGAAGTCTGTCCCAACTACAACCTGCAGTTC
>WNGS01065858.1:10273-25576 GCA_020271785.1 Procambarus virginalis | reverse complement strand
TGCCTTATTTTCTGGGAGGTCCTTGATATAGGCTCGTGCTGCATGAGCTGCTGCTTCACAGCCATGGGGGACACCAAACCCTAGTTGATGGGGTCGAAGCATCGTTGCAGCGTCTATGCTGATTTTTCTGACAGCTGCCCTAGCAACAAGGCGCCGAAGTGTGTTGCCCACGGCAATGGGTCTGACTCCACCATCCTTCTTCTTAAGGGCACAAAGGGATGCTCCGAAGAAGAACGGTTTAATTGTATCTGGGATCAACCCGGAGAGACAGTCGTTGACAAACTTCGTGATCTCTGACAGCAGTGTCTCGGCAACTTCGCCGAGAACTGGGTTTGTCATCTCCTTGAGGTGCTGAGGTCTTACTCCAGTGTATCCCCCTGCTGAGCCTGGTGGAAATGACATGATGGCTTTGTATACCTCTGATGCTTGGAGGAATAGAGGTCCCATGTCTGGGGCATTTGTGTCCCGAGCAGTGGGTTCCCATGGTACTCTGGGAGGGTGCTTCTCTCTCAGTGAGTCGGCAGTTGCTGTATCTCTAGGGGCGATTGTTTCTTCACTGGTAAGTAACCTAATTGCCCCTACTGTGTTGCCCTCTTCAATTTTCTTGGTCACTTGTGTTCCAAGCTTAAAATTATCATTGGAACTCTTGGGTCTTCCACGACGGTTTTTGCGCTGAGGAGGGATGGGGATCAAGTTGTCAGCTCTGGGGAAATTATTTATTGCCCTAGTGACTGAGGAGGCTAGTGACTTGCCTCCTCTTGCAGGTACGCCTAAGCAAATATTGCCAAACAGGAGCAAATTATGCCATGCTTTGATGGTGGCTGCAGCATTAAGATTTTCAGACCGTTCATTCACTTTCCTTAGAAGGTCTGTATATTTCCCTGCTGCAAATATATATATAAATAAATATATATATATATATATATATATATATATATATATATATATATATATATATATATATATATATATATATATATATATATATATATATATCTATATATATATATATATATATATATATATATATACATATATATATATATATATAGATATACATTATATATATATTATATATATATTATATATATATATATATATATATATATATATATATATATATATATATATATATATATATATATATATATATATATATATATATATTATTAAATATGACCGAAAAAGTAAGATTAATAATTCTAACACGAATTTTCTCGATCTTTCTTATGTTTCTTTTCACTGTTGATGGTAAATGAAAAATCAATTCTCCAAAATTCATTTCTATTTCTAGTCTGACGCGACACTTGAGCGCGTTCCGTAAAACTTATTACATTTTCAAAGACTTTAGTTTACACACACACACACACACTATAACTGAATAGAGCTTAAACATCTTCGATTTTATATACCTGCATTTGGGTGAGGTGACATGATACAATAGTATTGGATGAGGTGAAAACAGATTTTCAACACAAGCCAGAATGGGGTATAGAACGGGTTATGGGTCGGGGTATAGAACGGGGTATAAGCTAAAGGGAAGGATGGAAGTAACTGCAGAGGGCCTATTGGTCCATATTTCTTGATGCTTCTATATTGGAGCGGAGTCTTGAAGTGGGTAGAATATAGTTGTGCATTAATTGGCTGTTGATTGCTGGTGTTGACTTCTTGATGTGTAGTGCCTCGCAGATGTCAAGCCGCCTGCTGTCGCTGTATCTATCGATGATTTCTGTGTTGTTTGCTAAGATTTCTCTGGTGATGGTTTGGTTGTGGGAAGAGATTATATGTTCCTTAATGGAGCCCTGTTGCTTATGCATCGTTAAACGCCTGGAAAGAGATGTTGTCTTGCCTATATACTGAGATTTTTTAGGCTTACAGTCCCCAAGAGGGCATTTGAAGGCATAGACGACGTTGGTCTCTTTTAGAGCGTTCTGCTCTGTGTCTGGAGAGTTTCTCATGAGTAGGCTGGCCGTTTTCTTGGTTTTATAGTAAATCGTCAGTTGTATCTTCTGATTTTTGTCTGTAGGGATAACGTTTCTATTAACAATATCTTTCAGGACCCTTTCCTCCGTTTTATGAGCTGTGGAAAAGAAGTTCCTGTAAAATAGTCTAATAGGGGGGTATAGGTGTTGTATTAGTTGTCTCTTCAGAGGTTGCATGGCGTTTCACTTTCCTTCTTATGATGTCTTCAACGAAACCATTGGAGAAGCCATTGTTGACTGGGAGCTGCCTTATCCTACAGAGTTCTTCGTCGACTTGCTTCCATTCTGAGCTGTGGCTGAGAGCACGGTCGACATAAGCGTTAACAACACTCCTCTTGTACCTGTCTGGGCAGCCACTGTTGGCATTTAGGCACATTCCTATGTTTGTTTCCTTAGTGTAGACTGCAGTGTGGAAACCTCCGCTCCTTTCCATGACTGTTACATCTAGAAAGGGTAGCTTCCCATCGTTCTCCATCTCGTAAGTGAAACGCAACACAGAATTCTGTTCAAATGCCTCCTTCATCTCCTGCAGATGTCTGACATCAAAGTAGCTGTGTAAAAATGTCGTCAACATACCTGCAGTATATGGCCAGTTTCAAGTTCGAGTCGACTAAGACTTTTTTCTCGATGGTACCCATGTAGAAGTTCGCAAACAGGACACCTAGGGGAGAACCCATGGCGACCCCATCTACCTGCTTATGCATGTGCCACTCCGGGCTCAAGAAGGGTGCCTCTTTAGTACAAGCTTGGAGTAGTTTCCTTAGGATATTTTCTGGTATGTCAAGAGGACTACAGGCCGGATCACGATCCACTCTGTCCGCTATCATCCCGATTGTTTCATCCACAGGTACGTTGGTAAACAGTGATTCTATGTCCAACGAGGCTCTTATCCCTGTGGCCCCTGTTCCCCACAGTAAGTCAACAAATTCCTTTGGAGACTTCAGGCTGAAGGCGCAAGGGACATAAGGAGTCAGCAAGCCGTTGAGTCGCTTCGCCAGTCTGTACGTGGGTGTGGGAATCTGGCTGATGATTGGCTGAAGTGGGTTTCCAGGCTTATGTGTCTTGACATTTCCATACGCGTATCCAGGTTTATATTCCCCAATAATCTATGGCAGGTGGAGTCAGTAGTGGAAAGTGTGCCATAGAAGGACCGTTTTGCTTTATTCGACGGTCCTTGTATGGCACACCCGATTTTAGTTACCCCAATGAGATTGGACGGTCCTTCTATGGCGTACCCGATTTTAGTTACCCCAGTGAGATTTGATGGTCCCTCTATGGTGTACCCGATTTTAGTTACCCCAGTGAGATTTGACGGTTCCTCTATGGCGTAACCGATTTTAGTTACCCCAATGAGATTTGACGGTCCTTCTATGGCGTAGCCGTTTTTAGTAACCCCAATGATCAGCTAGCCAGGTCTTCAACTTGCCTGGGGGCAGGATTAAAAGGCCAGTCCCTGGCACATCCAAATTCCGTTACCCCAGTGACCCATGCACATGCATCGCTAATGGTCAATGACGTCACCAGCTAGCCGCTCAGCATTCCTGCACAGGCACGTTCAAGGGGATTAAAAAGCCGGCCTGAGAGTCGTGTGTTTTGCGTTACAACAGTGGTCCTGAAACCTAATGTAAAATACCATCAACCCTAGTCTGTTTTAAATTTCCTATTGACTTCCAACTATCGTCCATTGCAAAAAGGGGAAGCAACACAGAGCATGAACTATCATGTGTCTCCGCGTTCTCCCCTATCAGTCATTTATATGAAAACAGTCCCCTGCCAGGCGTGGTGACTTCAATGCGATTTCAGTACTAATCCAATATTGCAGCAGCAGCAGCAGCAGCACTGATAGGTTAGGTTTGGAATGGGTTAGGTTAGCGCTAGTTGGACTGGGTCGGGCTAGGTCTTGTTTGGAATGGGATATGATATAGCCAGTTGGAGTAGGATAGGTTAGGTTGATTTAGGTTTTGTAATGGGGATGATATGTTAGTGCTAGTTGGAGTAGGGTAGGTTAGGAAAGGTAGGATGGACTAGCCTGGCTTCGCTTTCTATAGGATTGGACCCTGATAGGGCTAATTTAAGGAATATTGACACAAGGATGGAGATATGTTACTGCTAGTTGGATCTAGGTTGGGTTAGATTTGGAATGGAGAGGAAATGTTAGTGCTGGTTGGAGTGGGATAGGATGGAATAGGATGGGTTAGGCTGTTTTTGATTGAACTTGAGAATACATCTTCAGACGCATTTTTTTCACTGTACTGAGTTGCCAGATGTACGTGAAAACAGTTTCGTGTAGTATAAAGCGCATAATTTATATACAACACTACATAATTGCTGTTACTGTAAGAAATTCCCATGTTTATGAAAATGCCCGAGGAACTTAAATGTTGCTCTTCCCCTGCAATGAAGCAGCAGTAGCCACACTTGGGCGATTATTGCAATAGGCATCTAGTTTATCGCTCTTTCTAACGTGAAATGCATATTTTGCCATATCACTAGAATGCAAACTATGTTTTTGAGAATAAAATAATATAAATGTATAAAAAATTTATTCTCCAGCCCTAGATGAGGACGGATATTAGGATAACTTACCTACTGAGCTATGTTGGGATGTTTGGGATATTTTGAGAACTGCAGGGGGGTTTGGGCAAAATGTGACCCATTGCTGCTCTCAGTTATTGGCATATTTTCGGTATAAAAATCGTAATTTCAAACTGCGAATACGTGCAGAGAGCCAAAATTTGGCTCCAAAATAATGCTCAAGCGTCGAATTTGGGATGTTTGGGATATTTTGAAAACGGCAAAGGGGTTTGTGCAAAATGTGACCCATCGCTGCTCTCAGTAACTGGCATATTTTTGGTATGAAAATTCGTAATTTCAAACATCGAATACGTGCAGAGAGCCAGAATTTGGCTCCAAAATATGTGTCATGGTTCGGATTTGGGATGTTTGGGATATTTTGAAAACTGCAGGGGAGTTTGGACAAAATGTGACCCATCGCCGCTCTCAGTAATTGGCATATTTTTGTTATAAAAAGTCGAAATTTCAAACTGCGAATCCGTGCAGAGAGCCAGAATTTGGCTCAAAAATATGGCTCAAGCGTCGAATTTGGGATATTTTGAAAACTGCAGGAGTGCTTGGGCAAAATGTGATCCATCGCCGCTTTCAGTAATTTGCATATTTTCGGTATAAAAAGTTGTAATTTCCAACTGCAAATACGTGCACAGAGCCAGAATTAGGCTCCAAAATATGGCTGAAGTGTCGAACTTAGGATACTTGGGATATTTTGAAAATTGCAGGGGGGTTTGGGCAAAATGTGACCCATCGCCGCTCTTAGTAATTGGCATATTTTCGGTATGAAAATTCGCAATTTCAAACTGCGAATACGTGCAGAGAGCCAGATTTTGGCTCCAAAACATGGCTCAAGCGTCTAATTTGGGATGTTTGGGAAATTTTGAAAACTGCAAGGGGGAGTTTGGGCAAACTGTGACACATCACTGCTAACAGTAATTGGCATATTTTCGGTATAAAAATTCGTAATTTCAAACTGCGAATACGTGCAGAGAGCCAGAATTTGGCTCCGAAATATGGCTCAAGCGTCGAATTTGGGATGTTTGGGATATTTTGAAACTGCAGGAGGGTTTGGGCAAATGTGATCCATCGCTGCTTTCAGTAATTGGCATTTTTCGGTATAAAATTCGTAATTTCAAACTGCGAATACGTGCAGAGAGCCAGAATTTGGCTCCAAAATATGGCTCAAGCGTCGAATTTGGGATGTTTGGGATATTTTGAAAACTGCAAGGGGGTTGGGCAAAATGTGACCCATCGCCGCTCTCAGTATTGGCATATTTTCGGTATAAAAATTCGTAATTTCAAACTGCGAATACGTGCAGAGAGCCAGAATTTGGCTCCAAAATATGGCTCAAGCGTCGAATTTGGATGTTTTGGATATTTTGAAAACTGCAGGGGGTATTTGGGCAAATGTGACCATCGCTGCTCTCAGTAATTGGCATTTTTCGGTATAAAAATTCGTAATTTCAAACTGCGAATACGTGCAGAGAGCCAGAATTTGGTCCAAAATATGGCTCAAGCGTCGAATTTGGGATGTTTGGGATATTTTTAAAACTGCAGGGAGGTTTGGGCAAAATGTGATCCATCGCCGCTTCAGTAATTGGCATATTTTCGATAAAAGTCGTAATTTCAAACTGCGAATACGTGCAGAGAGCCAGAATTTGGCTCCAAAATATGGCTCAAGCGTCGAATTTGGGATGTTTGGGATATTTTGAAAACTGCAGGAGGGTTTGGCAAAATGTGACCCATCGCCGCTCTCAGTAATTGGCATATTTTCGGTATAAAAATCGTAATTTCAAACTGCGAATACGTGCAGAGAGCCAGAATTTGGCTCCAAAATATGGCTCAAGCGTCGAATTTGGGAATTTGGGATATTTTGAAAACTGCAGGGGGTTGGGCAAAATGTGACCCATCGCCGCTTCAGTAATTGGCATATTTTCGGTATAAAAATTCGTAATTTCAAACTGCGAATACGTGCAGAGAGCCAGAATTTGCTCCAAAATATGCTCAAGCGTCGAATTTGGGATGTTTGGGATATTTTGAAAACTGCAGGGGGGTTTGGCAAAATGTGACCCTCGCCGCTCTCAGTAATTGGCATATTTTCGGTATAAAATTCGTAATTTCAAACTGCGAATACGTGCAGAGAGCCAGAATTTGGCTCCAAATATGGCTCAAGCGTCGAATTTGGGATGTTGGGATATTTTGAAAACTGCAGAGGGGTTGGGCAAAATGTGACCCATCGCCGCTCTCAGTAATTGGCATATTTTCGGTATAAAAATCGTAATTTCAAACTGCGAATACGCAGAGAGCCAGAATTTGGCTCAAAATATGGCTCAAGGGTCGAATTTGGGATGTTGGGATATTTTGAAAACTGCAGGGGGTTTGGCAAAATGTGACCCATCGCCGCTCTCAGTAATTGCATATTTTCGGTATAAAAATTCGTAATTTCAAACTGCGAATACGTGCAGAGAGCCAGAATTTGGCTCCAAAATATGGCTCAAGCGTCGAATTTGGGATGTTGTGATATTTTTAAAACTGCAGGGGGGTTTTGGCAAAATGTGATCCATCGCCGCTTTCAGTAATTGGCATATTTTCGGTATAAAAAGTCGTAATTTCAAACTGCGAATACGTGCAGAGAGCCAGAATTTGCTCCAAAATATGGCTCAAGCGTCGAATTTGGGTTTTGGGATATTTTGAAAACTGCAGGGAGGGTTTGGCAAAATGTGACCCATCGCCGCTCTCAGTAATTGGCATATTTTCGGTATAAAAATTCGTAATTTCAAACTGCGAATACGTGCAGAGAGCCAGAATTTGGCTCCAAATATGGCTCAAGCTCGAATTTGGGATGTTTGGGATATTTTGAAAACTGCAGGGGGTTTGGGCAAAATGTGACCCATCGCCGCTCTCAGTAATTGGCATATTTTCGGTATAAAAATTCGTAATTTCAAACTGCGAATACGTGCAGAGAGCCAGATTTTGCTCCAAATATGGCTCAAGCGTCGAATTTGGATGTTGGGATATTTTGAAAACTGCAGGGGGGTTTGGCAAATGTGACCCATCGCCGCTCTCAGTAATTGGCATATTTTCGGTATAAAATTCGTAATTTCAACTGCGAATACGTGCAGAGAGCCAGAATTTGGCTCCAAAATATGGCTCAAGGTCGAATTTGGGATGTTTGGGATATTTTGAAAACTGCAGGGAGGGTTGGGCAAAATGTGACCCATCGCCGCTCTCAGTAATTGGCATATTTTCGGTATAAAAGTAAATTTCAAACGCGAATACGTGCAGAGAGCCAGAATTTGGCTCCAAATATGGCTCAAGCGTCGAATTGGGATGTTTGGGATATTTTGAAACTGCAGGGGGTTTGGGCAAAATGTGACCCATCGCTGCTCTCAGTAATTGGCATATTTTCGGTATAAAATCGTAATTTCAAATTACGCGAATACGTGCAGAGCCAGAATTGGCTCCAAATATGGCTCAAGCGTCGAATTTGGGATGTTTGGGATATTTTGAAAACTGCAGGGGGTTTGGGCAAAATGTGACCCATCGCCGCTCTCAGTAATTGGCATATTTTCGGTATAAAAATTCGTAATTTCAAA
Organism: Procambarus virginalis; assembly: GCA_020271785.1. Classification (NCBI taxonomy): domain Eukaryota; kingdom Metazoa; phylum Arthropoda; class Malacostraca; order Decapoda; family Cambaridae; genus Procambarus; species Procambarus virginalis. Next base: position 17,430 of record WNGS01065858.1, on the reverse strand, counting down.
CTGCGAATACGTGCAGAGAGCCAGAATTGGCTCCAAAATATGGCTCAGCGTCGAATTTGGATGTTTGGATATTTTGAAAACTGCAGGGGGTTTGGGCAAAATGTGACCCATCGCTGCTCTCAGTAATTGGCATATTTCGGTATAAAATCGTAATTTCAAACTGCGAATACGTGCAGAGAGCCAGAATTTGGCTCCAAATATGGCTCAAGGTCGAATTTGGGATGTTTTGGATATTTTGAAACTGCAGGGGGTTTGGGCAAAATGTGACCCATCGCCGCTCTCAGTAATTGGCATATTTTCGGTATAAAATCGTAATTTCAAACTGCGATACGTGCAGAGAGCCAGAATTTGGCTCCAAAATATGGCTCAAGCGTCGAATTGGGATGTTTGGATATTTTGAAAACTGCAGGGAGGGTTTGGGCAAAATGTGATCCATCGCCGCTCTCAGTAATTGGCATATTTTCGGTATAAAATCGTAATTTCAAACTGCGAATACGTGCAGAGAGCCAGAATTGGCTCCAAAATATGGCTCAAGCGTCGAATTTGGGATGTTTGGAATATTTTGAAAACTGCAGGAGGGTTTGGGCAAAAATTGATCCCTCGCTGCTTCAGTAATTGGCATATTTTGGTATAAAAATCGTAATTTCAAACTGCGAATACGTGCAGAGAGCCAGAATTTGGCTCCAAAATATGGCTCAAGGTCGAATTTGGGATGTTTTGATAATTTGAAAACTGCAGGGGGGTTTGGGCAAAATGTGACCCATCGCCGCTCTCAGTAATTGGCATATTTTCGGTATAAAAATCGTAATTTCAAACTGCGAATACGTGCAGAGAGCCAGAATTTGGCTCCAAAATATGGCTCAAGCGTCGAATTTGGGATGTTTTGATATATTTGAAAACTGCAGGGGGGGTTTGGGCAAATGTGACCCATCGCCGCTCTCAGTAATTGGCATATTTTCGGTATAAAAGTCGTAATTTCAAACTGCGAATAATGTGCAGAGAGCCAGAATTGGGCTCCAAAATATGGCTCAAGCGTCGAATTTGGATGTTTGGGATATTTTTGCCAATTACTGAGAGCGGCGATGAATCACATGTTGTGCCCAACCCCTCTGCAGTTTTCAAAATTCCCAAACATCTAAATTCGACCCTTGAGCATAGTTTGGAGCCAATTCTGGCTCTCTGCACTATTCGATGTTTGAAATTACGAATTTTTATACCGAAAATATGCCAATTACTGAGAGCAGCGATAGATCACATTTGCCGAAACCCTCCCTGCAGTTTTCAAAATCGCCAACATCCCAAATTCGACCCTTCGAGTCCATATTTTGGAGCCAAATTCATGAGCTCTGCACGTATTCGCAAGTTTGAAATTACGACTTTTTTTATCCGAAAATATGCCCAATTACTGAAAGCGGCGATGGATCACATTTGGCGAAACCATCCCTGCATTTTTCAAATATCCCAAACATCCCAAATTCGACGCTTGGGCCAATATTTTGGAGCAAAATTCTTGCTCTCTGCACGTATCGCAACTTGAAATACAGACTTTTATACCGCAAATTGGCCAATTATTGAGAGCGGCGATTGGTCACATTTCGCCCAAACACCCCTGCAGTTTGGAAATATTCATCAAAACATCCCAAAATTCGACCCTTAAGCCATATTTTGGAACCAAATTCTGCTCTCTGCACGTATTCGCAGTTTGAAATAACGAATTTTAGAAAGTGAGAAAAAATATACCAATTACTGTAAAGCGGCCTGATGGATCACATTTTTGTCCGAATGCCCTTCTCGGCAGCTAGTTTTCAAAATATATCCCATACATCCCAAAATCGATCGCTTGAGCTCATATTTTGGAGCCAAATTCTAGCTCTCTGCACGTATTCGCAGTTTGAAAATTAGACTTTTTATACCAAAAGTAAACTAGGTACTGAGGGCAGAAACGGGTCACATTTTGCCCAAACACCCCGGCCGTTTTCAAAATATCCCAAACATCATAATTTCGACACTTGAGCAATATTTTGGAGCCAAATTCTGGCTCTCTGCACGTATTTCCGCAGTTTGAAATACGGCTTTTTCTACCGAAAATATTGCCATATTACTGAGAGCGGCGATGGGGTCTCATTTGGCCCAAACTTCCCAGCAGTTTTCAAATATCCCAAACATCCCAATTCGGACCCTAGAGCCATTATTTGGAGCCAATTCTGGCTCTCTTCACGTATTCACAGTTTGAAATTACGAATTTTATACCGAAAATGCCAATTCCTGAATGCGGCGATGGGTCACATTTTGCCCAAACACCCATGTAGTTTCAAAATATCCTACATACCCAAAATTCGACGATTGAGCCAAATTTTGGAGTCAAATTCGGGCTCTCAGCACGTATCGCAGTTTGATATTACGACTTTTACCTAAAATATGCCAATTGCTGAAGAGCGGCGATGGATCACATTTAGCCCAAAACATCCCTGCAGTTTTCAAAATATCCAAACATCCCAAATTCGACGCCTAGGAGCATACTTTTGGAGTCAAGTCTGGCTCTCTGCACGTATTCGCTTTTTGAAATTACGACTTTTATATCAATGAAATATGTCAAGTTACTGAGAACGGCGATGGGTCACATTTGCCCAACCACCTAGCGTTTTCAAAATATCCCAAACATCCCAAATTCGACGCTTGAGCCATATTTTGGATCCAAAATCTGGCTTCTCTGCACTATTCGCAGGTTGTGAAATTACGATTTTTTTTTGTACCGAAGTATGCCAATTGCTGAAAGCGGCGAGGGATCACAATTTGGCGAACCATCCCTGCCGTTTCAAAAATCTCACAAAACATCCCAAATTCGACGCTTGAGCCATATTTTTATTTTTGGTTGTTGAGCCATTTAGACATTCGGGCTCTCTGTACGTATTCGCATTTTGAAATTACTGACTTTTTATACGAAAATTATGCCAATTACTGAAAGCGGCCGATGGTCACATTTTGAACCCAACCTCCTCCTGCTAGTTTATCAAAAATATCCCAAACATCCCAAATTCGACCTTTAGCATAATTTTGGAGGCCCAAATTCTGGCTCTCGCACGTATTCGGCACGTTTGAAATTACGATTTTTATACCTAAACTATGCACAATTACTGGAGCGAGCGATGGGTCCACAATTTTGCCAAACACCCTCTTGCAAGCTTTTCAAATATCTCGAACATCCCACAATTCGACGCATTGAGCCATATTTAGGAGACAAATATCTGTCTCGGCACGTATTCGCAGTATTGAATTACAGACTTTTTATCTAAAAAATAGACGCATTACTTGAAAGACCCGGCTGATGGTCACATTTGCGCAAACCCTACCTCATGTTTTCAAAAATATCCACACATCCCAAAATTCGACGACTTTGCGCCTATTTGTGCATGACCAAAATGCTATGCTCTCTGTGCACGTATTCGCGAGTTGAAATTACGATTTTAATACCGAAAATAATGCAAATTATGAGACAGCGGCGATGGTCACCATTTGCCCCAACCTCCTTGACAGGTTTCAATCCCAACACATCCCAAATCGACGCGTTTAGCCATATATTTGGAGCCAAAATCTGGCGCTCTCTGCACGTTTTCGCAGTTTGAAATTACGAATTTTTATACCGAAATATGCCAATTACTGAGAAATCGGCGGCATGGGTCACATATTTGCCGCAAACCCCCCCTGCAGTTTTCAAATATCCCAAGTCATCCAAATTACGACGCGTAATGACCATATTTTGGAGCCAAATGTCTGGCTCGTCTGCACGTATTCGCAGGTTTGAATTACGATTTTTATATCACCAAAATAGCCAATTACTGTGAAAGCGCGATGGGTCTACAGTTTGGCCCAAACCCCCAAATTTTCATAGTTTTCAAAATATCCCAAACATCCGCCACAATATCGACGCTGAGCCATTTTTTGGAGCCAAATTCTGGCTCTCTTCACGTATTCGCCAGTTGGAAAGTAGCGACTTTTATACCGGATAAATATTGCCAATTACATGAGGAGCGGCGAGGGGTCACATTTTGCCCAAACCCCTTCTAGTTTTCAAATATAAAACACTCCCAAATTGGGGGGGAACGCTTGTAGCCACTATTTTGGAGCCAAATTGGCTTGTCTGCACGGTCATTCGCAGTTTGAAGATGTACGACTTTTTAGTACCAAAAAATACCAATTACTGAGAGCGGCGATGGATTACATTTTGCCCAAACCCCATTGCAGTTTTCAAAATATCCCCAAATTCCCATCAAAGCTTGAGCATATTTTTGGCAACAAATTCTCGCCTCTCTCTGCACGTACTTGCAAGTTTGAAATTACGTATTTTTAAACCGAATATATGCCAATTACTAGAGAGCGGCAATGGTCACATTTTGCCCAACCCTCTTGCAGTTTGTCAAAATATCCTACAACATCCTAAATCCGACCTATGAGCCATATTTTGTGAGGCCAAATTCTGGCTCTCGCACAGTATTCGATGGTTTGAAATTACGAATTCTTTATCAGAACATATGCCAATTATTGAGACAGCGGTTATGGATCGACATACGATTGCCCAAACCCCTCCTGTAAGTTTTCAAACAATGCCCAAAGCATCCCAGATTCGGTAAAGTTGAGCCATTTTGGATCCAACAACTTCTCGAGGCTCTTAGACGTATTTCGCAGCACGTTTGATATCTTGACGATCTGCGTTTAATAATTATACTCGAAAATATGCCAATTGATGAATAGCGGCGATGGATCACATTTTGCGTACCATCAACCTTGCCAGTTTGTATAAATAATCCCAAACATCCAAATTCGACGCTTGAGCACATATTTGGAGCCAAATTCTGGCTTCTCGCAATGTATTCGCAACTTGAAATACGGAATTTTTAGTACCGAAAATATGCAATATTATGAGAGCAACGGCGAATGGTCACATTTCCCCAGAAACCCGCCTGCAGTTTTGGAAAATAATCCAAACATTCCAATTCGACCCTTAGAGCCATATATTTGGAATCCAATTCTTGGCGTCTCTGCACGTAATTCGCAGTTTGAATTAACGAATTTTAAAACACGAACAATATAGCCAATTACTGACAAGCGGGCGATGAGTTCACATTTTGCCACAAACACTCTGTGCGAGTTTTCCAAATATCTCCAAACATCCCAAAATTAGACGATCTTGAGCTATATTTTGGAGCAAATTCTGGCCTCTCTGGACACGTATTCGCAGTTTGAAATTATACTTTTTAATAAACCGAATTAATAATGCCAGTACTGGGGCAAGCGATGGGAGTCACATTTTAGCTCAACCCCGCTACGGCCTTGTTGACAAAATATCCCAAACATCCCAATTTCGAACAGCTATGAGCCACATATTTTGGAGCCAAATTCTGGCTCTCGCACGTATTCGCAGTTTGAAATTACGGCTATTTTTATACCGAAAAAATATCCAATTACTGAGAGCGGCGATGGGTCTCATTTTACCCAAACACCCCATCAGTTCAAAATATCCCAAACATCCAAATTCGACCCTAGAGCCATTATTTGGAGCCCAATTCTGGCTCTCTTCACGTATTCGCAGTTTGAAATTACGAATTTTTATACCGAAATATGTCAATTACTGAGAGCGGCGATGGGTCACATTTTGCCCAAACACCCATGTATTTTTCAAAATATCCTACATACCAAAATTTCGACGATTGAGCCAAATTTTGGAGTCAAATTCTGGCTCTCTGCACGGATTCGCAGTTTGAAATTACGACTTTTTATACCTAAAATGAGCCAATTACTGAGAGCGGCGATGGATCACATTAGCCCAAACATCCCTGCAGATTTCAAAATATCCCAAACATCCCAAATTCGACGCTTGAGCCATACTTTTGAGTCAAATTCTGGCTCTCTGCACGTATTCGCTTTTTGAAATTACGATTTTTATATAAAAAATATGTCAATTACTGAGATCGGCGATGGGTCACATTTTGCCCAAACCACCTGCAGTTTTCAAAATATCCCAAACATCCCAAATTCCACGCTTGAGCCATATTTTGGATCCAAAATCTGGCTCTCTGCACTTATTCGCAGTTTGAATTATGAATTTTTATACCGAAAATATGCCAATTACTGAAAGCAGCTATGGATCACACTTTTGCTGAACCTCCTTACAGATTTCAAAATATCACAACATCCAAATTCGACGATTGCGCCATATTTTTGAGTCAAAAGTCTAGCTCTCTACACGTATTCGCAGTTTGAAATTACGAATTTTAATACCGAAAAAAGCCAGTTACTGTGAGCAGCGATGTGTCACAATTGCCCAAACTCTCCTTGCAGTTTTCAACATATCCCAAATTCGACGCTGAGTCATATTTTGGATCCAAAATCTGGCTCTTGCACTTATTCGCAGTTTGGAATTTACGAATTTTTATACCGAAAGTATGCCAATTACTGAGAGCGGCGATGGGTCACATTTTGCCCAAACCCCCTGCCGTTTCAAAATATCCCAAATGTTCTAATTCGACGCGTAAGACAAATTTTGGAGTCAAATTCTGGCTCTCTGCACGTATTCGCAGTTTGAAATTACGATTTTTTATATCGAAAATATGCCAACTACTGTGAGCAGCGATGTGTCACAGTTTGCCCAAAACTCCATTGCAGTTTTCAAAATATCCCAAAATCCCACATTCGACGCTTTGAGCCATATTTTAGAGCCAAAATCTGGCTCTCTGCACGTATTCGCAGTTTGAAATTACGACTTTTTATACCGAAAATATGCCAATTGCTGAGAGCGGCGATGGGTCACATTTTTGCCCAAACTCCAATTGCAGTTTTCAAAATATCTCAACATCCCACATTCGACGCTTGAGCCATTTTTGGAGCCAAATTCTGGCTTTCTTCACGGTATTCGCAGTGTGAAATTACGACTTTTATACCAAAAAAATACCAATTAATGAGATCGGCAATTGGTCACATTTGCCCAAACACTCCTGCAGTTTTCAAATATCCCAAATTCAACGCTTGAGCCATATTTTGAGCCAAATTCAGGCTCTCTGCACGTACTCGCAGAGTGAAATTACTTATTTTTATACCTAAAATATGCCAAATTACTGAGAGCGGCGATGGTCACATTTTGTCCCAACACCTCTGCAGTTTTC
>WNGS01065848.1:0-22996 GCA_020271785.1 Procambarus virginalis | reverse complement strand
AATTACAGGCATATATATATATATATCATGGAGATCACTACACAGTCATTTATATCAATAAATCATGAGATCAATACACATGCATTCATACAAGTAATCATGAGATCAACACACAGGCATGATATCAATAATCATGGAGATCACCACACAGGCTTTATATAAATTCTGGGCTCATAGCCTAACACCAATATCTGGTTTACTACCAATCTATAAATATAATAATCACAAGAAATGAATTAGTCACAGTAAATTCCTTGATGAATCTTGGTGCTTGCACACACCCACACATAGATATATATGTAAACTGATACGGTGAGCGCTCTGGGTAGCCTCACCACACACTGTGCTCTCTGTGACTTACTCAGGTGAGACTTGCTCACGACATATAAAATATCTGACAAGTATATATATAGCTAACTAAAGGGGAAATGGGAGGGTAACTGTAAACACCTACTTTACCTATCCTAGGATGACAGTTGGGTTGTAGCTCCTGGCCCAGGCTCTCGCCTCGTATACCCTCCAGAAACACAAGCCAACGCCTTAGGATTTTCGCGTCTCGCCGCTTTCTGTACACTGCAGGTCCGTGCTTCCCCTACAGTACGTCGCCGGTTGAAGTCGGTCTCCTGGCCGTCAACTTTCCTCCAACTACGGCAGCCAGCCTACGTCTCGGCGGTCGTCGTCATTTCCCAAATAGTCCCTTGTCACTGTACTCCTAGAGGAACTGCCTCTCACCACTACGAAGTCACTGTGAAGTTATCAGCCGTCCCAGACGATACTGCTTAAGCTCCACACGCACAGCACCCGACTTCAGAGCACTTGAAGCTCACTACACTGTCAATTCCCTCGTCGTCTAGGCATGTCACTAGGTATTTGGGAAGACTTCTCGACGTGCTTGCATCTAACTGTTGACTCGTAGGGTTCCACGAAGGTGGGGTTACTGTCAAACTTGACAGGATCGTCGATCACACGTTCAACCAAGTTGACAAGGTGGTCAACTCGATTCACTCACGGTGGATTGGCCCGGCCACTAAGCTGTCTCTTATACTGGTGGACTGCCAAGGACGTCACACGCGACGATGCCTGGCCCACTTCTTGCAACGCACCTGTTCCGGAGCACTTGTTGCTCAATATTCTGTCAATTCCTTATCTGAGCCACATCTGGGTTGCAGGAAGACCTCACAGAGTGCGCGCTAACAACTGGAGACGCTTACATCCACCGGAGCTCGGTAATCCGTCACTCAAACAGGATGACCGGTTGCACGTCCTGCCTCTCGGACGCGTCGTGTGAGACTGATAGCGTGAAGGCGCCGCCACGGATGGACCCCCTTGCCTATGTGACGTCACATTTTCCAAAGTCGGTTTTCATTGGCTCCCAGTGCCACGTCGCTGACGGTGACCAATCTGGCGACACTGACGTCACACAGTTTTGGCGGGAGAACAGACTCGCCAGCGACATTTTGGCTCCCTAAAGGGCCTATCCCACAGGCCAAAATGTTCTTCTTTCACGAATTTCTCGGCTCATCGAGAATACTACTCTCTCCCACATATGTTCAATTGATGCTTGCAACGTAGAGAACGCTCAGGAATAGTGGACATGACTCTTACAGCAGGCGTGGGAGAATTAGAAGGGGGGGAACACCGTCACAGTACCTTGTTTAAAATTTTCGTTCGTTAATTTAATGTACTAATTTAAGCTTAGTGTTAGAAAAATTATGGTTGGTAAGGGTTGGGCAGCATTTTCGAAGAACACTGCATTTTGGTGCGATTATCAGCCTTCCACAGGAATTAGTATTAGATAATTCCTGAGGTGGGGCTTATTGTGTACTTTGAGAATGTGCTAATCTATGACAAGCTGTGATTTAAGGTAGTAAGTATTTAGTTCAAGACATCACCGGATTTTTGTGATTACAGGATTAGCATTGTAGCCAAAGCTTCGGTAACGGTGTGGATTAACCATGCCTGGACAGCCTGTACATCTCATTAACGTTACAGAGAATGGTGGGATAAACTTCGAAGGTCCAATTGTATGGGGGTTATTGATTCCAGTAACTCGGGATAGACGTGTAGGATTACCTTAATTTCAAAGTGTGGTTACTCATTAAGGGGATTAAGGATAAAGAGATCAGAAGCATGGATTAGCAACTTTGATGCCTGTATCACTAAGCTTATTAAGGATTAATGACAGTCGCTAGTTATATCTGAGGGTAGGGATTTATTTTACTGACCAACAGTTATCACAGGGGGACGAGAGTGTCTCCCGGGGGAAAGAGTCGAGGCTGCCACACATGGGGAGCGTGGAGGGAGAGTTAGGAAGGAACATAGAAGCTATCTCACCTTTTCTGACCTCCACCCCCGCTCCACATGGGAATCAAAGCCACTACTCTGCCCTACCTTTCTAGAAATCTCATTCACCACCTCCCCCGGTTCAGTGTGTTTCCTACCCGTCCCTACCACATACTACCCCAGTAACCCCACTTCAGTATGCTCCCCACCCGCCCATCTATATGCAACCTGTCCTCTTAGAAAGAACGTCAACATTTGCCGTTTGATGGTACGGCTGTCTTTGGACGTTATTTTGTGTAAAACTACGTCTATTCTCGCTTCCAGGGGCTATCTCTAATTATACAATGAAATACCACACTCTTATTATTCTATAGCTCACTGACTATGCTCTGATATTTGTTCTTCGTGTAAAAATATGCATGTTTTTGCCTTAATTAGGCCATAATCCAGAAAATTCCATCCTGTCGATCTTTATATTTAGGAAAACATCTAATAAATTTGGAAACGAATTTTTCGTTCGCCGACAGTTGCCAGTTACTATTTAACCCTTTATGCTTTAATGTCGCTGGTCATTGTGACTTTTCCAGGATTTATATAGGTTTTGTAGTAGCATTTAGTCAGACTACAGCATTTTAACTAATGGAAAACCTCTATAGTCGTCGTAAATTAATAATAATCATTTATCAAATAATAAATTAGCAACATATACAACTTTTTATGTTACGATTTTTCGGGTAGGCCGTTCCGTTTGTTTACAACCCCAATGGTTAAAAAACACAGTACTTTTAATATATAAGTGACTAAGTATGCTCTAATACATATGGTCCTCAATGAAAATTATGTTTTTTTTTTGTTAATTTGTCCATAATGAATAAGATTCCTTACTGTCGATCTTTATATAAGAAAAACATCTAAACAAGTTGGTATTGTGTTTTCGTTCAGATAAAGTTTCCAGTTACTATTTCCTAGTTATCATTTAATGTAGGTGATCATTATTTTTCTGTTATGTATAAAGAAATTTAGCATTATGCATCTATAATACAGAACAATTTGGTGGTTCAATATCCTCATAATTATGTAAAAGACATTGTGACAACTACTTGATAATTAAAATCAAGATTTTTTTTGACAACTATGAAATCCTGTTGAAATCATGCCGTTTGGAGTTGTCATACACTTCTTAGTATATAATATTAAGTAATGTTTGGCACAATTTATCACAGTATATACAAACTGTTCAGGTATTAATGTATTCTAAAGTTTGTTTGTTTTTTAAATGTGTACTATGTTACTTCATCCTAAACTTCTTTTGAAACGTTTATATCAGATATAAGTAATTGGCCACTTTCGCGAAACTGCCTTTGAAAAAAAAACTTTGCCCAACTGAAATGAGCGTTTCGGCGATCGAGCGGCAACGTTTAAAAGTGTATACTCTTTTGAGTGTCCTGACGTTAATTTTCGATGTACATATTTCATTTTTGTACCGATGTGCTCGCAATACAATGTTCTAGAACATAAGTATAAATGTCACCAAAACATAAGTTAGATCAGCACTAAATAAAAAACTACGTCGATGACTAGCCGTGAGCGCCAGACAACAACGAAATGTTTCTACTATCTTCAAGTTTGTCAAATCCACACTTGTCCTACAGGGTTAATTTTGGTATCACTGAAATCTCAATAAAATTCCCTACATGGACATATGCATATAAATATAGAATCGATGTTGCAACCGACCCAAAGAGTGTGGGAAGTTGCTGAAGTGTTAACCGCGGCGGCATATCGGCGAAACCTGCATTGAACAGTGTATTCAATTCACTGTCTTTACATTATTTTTCGATTTACGTATTTCGTTTTGTACCAATGTGTTCGCAATAGATTGTTCTAGAAGAACATAATTATAAAGCGTCACATAAGGATGCGTTCGACCGACAACAAATATAAAAACTACGTCGATCATACTCATCGTGTCAATAATACAATTGTTTACCACGATGATTCACTGCCATGCCGTTCTCACAACTAAGCTCTTCGGCTATTAGAGAAAACGTAAATTTCATGGCAAACATTTCTAAACTATCCCCAAGTAGATCGGATCGAAATTGGAATTTATACAAATATTTATTCTCTTGACGCCCGCCAGTGTCACCCTTGAATAACCCGAACAAAATTTAGTGAGGTGCTCGTGCACCACCAATTCAATTTTTTTCTTTATTATGTACCCCATACCCATCCCATGGGCGGTGGTGTAAAGGATTACAGAGGCACATAATCGGTTCAGGAACTGAACCCTCTAGTTCGTTTAGCTACGCAAATAACAATGTTTGACGCTAGTTACAAAATTATCAATGTTGTATACACATGTACACACCACGGGCGAAATTGTACCTTTAATTGTTCTTATAGTGTAACTAACGGATTAAAATGTAAGACAGTCTGCATATCTTTTTCAAGATGTCTTTTAAGTTTTTTTCCTAAAGAAAACTAAGATTTTGCCAATTTTGCTTAACAAGTACATTAATTATTAACTTTTTGTCGTTATTATTGTTATAATTAAATGAATTACACCTTGTTTTTTGCTTATGTACAAAACATTGTCTAATAACCAGTTCGTTGCCCCTAAATAAACACAACATAACCAGTTTACTCATGTCATCGCCCCTAAATCAACAAAAACAACTAGTATATTGTTGTAAATATTTATAGCTTAGGATTTCTTAGCTCAGGTTAGTCATTTTTAGACTGGTTTTAGGTTAGATTAACTTCGGTAACCTTCGTATACTGTATGCGAACTGAACGACCAGGCTCCACAACAACAACATGGCCACGTCAGTTCGATTATTCCGGTAATATTTAACTACTGCTAATTGTTATTAGTTTAACAATATTGTTAGGGAATGTCATAAGAGTTAGGGAATGTCATAAGAGTAGTCACAGCGCAACAAAAGGTACCCAGTTTCTGGTTACGGGATCTTTGCCTGAAACGCTATTCGTGCTAGTGGCTTTACAATAATAATAATTAATTCAAGAAAAATACATACATAGATGCAGAGTTACAGTACAAAAATTCTGTTTGATTTATAGATAGAGGTAGTACATACAATACCTAAAGCCACTACGTTTCGGGCAAGATTGTAAAATCACCATCATTCCTATTTTCTCTCTTGATCCCCAGTCTACCTTCTCCTATATAAATAGTGTGGAGGGAACTACATTCAAAGTGCCCGCCAAAGGAGACATTTCATAGTGTAGGCAGGACTGTGCCCTGATTGGTGGATGGCGACCGCGCACAGCCTCCCCACGCAGGTCGAGAGAGAGGCTCAGATTTGGACTGCATGTGACCCCGCGCGGACGACGCCCACCCGGCACCACCGGCACTTAGGATATGTGCCCCTAGGATTCCTGAAGAGGCTTTGACTCCCTCTATCCTACCTTTCCCGAGAAGCCTAGACTTGCTTCACCTGCCCTCCCAGACCTACCTTCCCCGACGACGACAACTCAAGGTGAACTATTACTGTACTGTTGTTGTAACACGTGGGGCCACCTCCACATTGGCGCAGTGAGTAAACCGTTCCCACACGGTGATCAAGAGGACCACGCCAAGATATCTGCATCATCGCTCTGCCGACTTCAGTCAAGACGTCTTAGATAGTGTTCAACGTTTCTAGTCTCGATTTACTGTGCTTTGGTTGCACCATAGATGTTCTCCGGCTTGTTGTTCAATGGCGGTGCCCAAGATATTTCAGTTCCTGTTTTTTGTGCATATGCTTTATTCCACATCTCGCGTAATTCCCCAAGATTCTCCATAAGTTCCAGTTACCAGTATTTTATACGGATTATCTCCCCGGATTTTTTGCATTTTATTGTCTTGTCCCCCAAGCACCGATTCCTGCGGTCCCTAAGTTTTTTGAAGAAGTGGAGGCAAGTACCACCATTCACCCGGAATACGGGCCACTGTTCTTGAGCGTATCCGGCGCGTGTTATTGTTTACGAATCCACTCGCGGAGGATTTCAGGCCATCGTTCCCGAGCGCATCCGTCTCCAGTGTGTTTACTACAGTAACGTCGGTCCCAGCTCTGCAGGGTGCTTGCTCCAGGTCTGTTACTTTCTCATTTCTACTGTTAGCTAGACGTAGCCTGTTCTAGTCTTTCTACAGAGGTAATTGCGCCAGGGGAACATATACATTAAGTAAGCCAGTGAGTTTGCTTCCTACCAGATTTAAGGTGAATGGTGATCCGCTCTGCACAAAGTTCCCCACGTTCACCTGTAAGAAGTGTTTTTGAGAACCCTCAGGCCAGTGCTTATGAAAATTAGGCACGTTGCTTGTTACAATTCCTCGAAATGTCTGCCATATCAGATTTTTCAGTTCTGCGAGTGCAGTAAGTGCCCAGTTTTTTTTTGTCTAAGCCTCAAGTGATTTAAGTCCCAATTAAGTGTGCAGTGTTTTATGTTGCTTGAGAGCCACCTGCTCCAATCATTTACATTATTGACTGTGCAGTGCTTATTTTTCTTTGTGGAACATTTATTCCTATTTCTGAACATTGGATTCTGGAACCTTAAGTGTGGCCATTGGTGTCTGTTTTTTGTCTTTTTGTTTTTTTTGTTTGGTGTAGTGTACATGTGAGGTTCCTGGCCCCAGATCTAAGGCTTATTACCAGCCTTGGCACGATATATTTGAGCATTAGTTTTCAACACCAACACAATGGCTCCAATCAAGATAAACTCTGCTTCGGCTGCCGAGCTGCAGCTGCTACCGGGCGTAGGAGATACATTGGCCACTCGCATTATCAAGTTTCGGCGTCGCCGCGAGATCACGAAGGACAACATTTATGATATCAACCGCCTTCAGACCACACCCGAGTTGTTGGCTGCTATATCGTTTGAGTTGGACCCGTCCCAACAGGGTCCCGGGCCCTCAGGTCAGGGGGCAGGAAGTCGTTCATCATCCTCGTCCAGCGAAACGGGTACCCGTCATTCCTCTAGGGGTGCCGCCAGTGGCAGACGGCATGGACACCGGCCGCTGTCACCGGTCTACTCCAGGGCTAGCGGCCCGCAAGGTACCTGGCAGGGGAGCCTCCCCCACCGTCGATCGGCCCGACCAAGGAGACGGCCAGCTCGACACTCGTCAAACAGCTCTCGGACCTCCGATTCGGATGCCTCCCTACCCCGCAGCAGGCGGACGAGTTATCGCCAACAGAAAGAGACCTTCCGCACACCACCTCGGGCATTGGAGTATGACGGGAAGTCAGATTGGGCCACCTTCTACCGCCGTTTCACATCTTAGGGTGGTGCCTCAAGGGTAAGGCGAGTGATTTTTACAATCACTTGCTGGACAGAGAACCGTCGATCGATTATAATCGCATGATGCATAAGATGATCAAGCGATTTGGTGATAGGGAAGTTCTGGATGTAGCCATGATGAAGTTTAACCAGGCTCAGCAGGAACCAGAAGAGGATATCGCTGATTGGGCAGATTGGGCCCACCACTTGGCTCACCGGGCCTATAAACACGTGCCGCGATGGGAAGTGGAACAAATCGCAGTCATGAGATTTGGCCAGGGATTACAGGACATAAGCCTGGCGGAATACATTGCCAATGCAAGGAATTCGTCAATGGAGGAGGCCATTGATCGGGCCCAAGCTTTCCAGCACAATGCCGTAGCAATCCACGGCTCTGCAGGTTCAAGCAGACACGACTCCCATCGCCGCGGGTCCCAAGGGCTAGCAGTAAGAGTGAATGCAGTGGGTAGGTACTCCCGGTATGAGCAGCCACCCAGGAGTAAGGACGCTTCTCGGCGCTCGACACCGGGCACCTCACCGGCTACCAGCCTTGCAGGCCGTGGAACCGGCACTCGCCACCCGTCGAGTGCGGGCTCGGGCCATTCATCTTCCATGGACACGGAGGCGAAGCTGGACGTCTTGGTAGCAGGTTTCTCAGAACTCAGCGGGAGATTGGACCAGGTGTGTGAGGGTTTGAGGCGTCTCACGACGGCCATCCTATCGCCGCATAATCGTCGTACCCCATCCCCCAGGCGACCAATGCAGTGTTTCAGATGTAGGAGAGAGGGTCACGTGGCTCGGGATTGTCCGGAACCCGGAAGTGACGGGGAGGAAAGCCGCCGGCTCAGGGATCCCCTGGGCAACAAGCTGCGCGTTTCATTTGAGGACGAGAAAGAGTCTTTAAACGCTGCCGGGTCGGCCCATTCGGCCTAACTCCGACCCAATGCACAATAGGCCTAGAAAGGGAGAACACGATAGGGGCGGGCCAAGGGACGTCGGACACGGAAGAGCAGGACGGGGGTAGAGAAAATAACCATCAGACAGCTCAGATCCGGCTCTATGTTTTGGATTCCAGTTCAGATCGGGGATGTGAAGGCCAAGGCGATTGTGGATACAGCGGCCGAGGTCACCATTATCTCCCAGGAGATCCATCAACAACTGAATCCACCACCCCAGGTGATACGACACATAACCTTAAGCACGGCGGGGAAACGTATGCACCTTACGGGAACACTGGTGGGCCCCATCCCCTTGCTTGTAGCGGGACGGGAATACACTGTGGGAGTGTATGTGGCACCCATTGCAGACAACATGTTGCTAGGGCTCGATTTCATGAAAAGATACGGTGTCAGTATAGTCCTGGACAAGTCCCAAATGATATTACAGGGACAGGTGATCCCCATGCAGTTAGAGAAAAAGAGGAGCCTAACCCTAACCTAGTTCCGTGCATCGCTAAAGTAGCGGTGTCCCAATACACTGTTATCCCACCACATTCAGTGGCCAGGGTCAAATGTGAACTGGACAAAAGTATGCCCCAGTGTATAGTGGAGCCCCTGGAGGATGGGCAGGTGCCAGTGGTTCGCACACTCCATCAGGAGGGAGGAACCCTGAAGGTATGTGTGCTCAATGTAACGGGACAGAATATTACATTAAAGAGGCGGATGCATGTGGCCAATGCAGAGGCAGTATGGGAAATTCCACCGGGACCGGGCCCAGCGGTAGCAGCAAGGGCAGTGGGGAGGGTACCAAGTGAAACTCAAGTCAAACTACCCCCCCATATGATGACCATGGTACAGGGCGTCGAAGAAACGCTGACAGCTGAACAGGCAAGCCATCTGACCCACCTGTTATGGAACTTCCAGGACATCTTTGCCGCAAGTGAATTTGACCTGGGATCGTTCAAGGAGGTATCTCACCGCATCGACACGGGTAATGCAAGACCCGTGAAGCAAAAAATACGACGAACACCCGCATGCTTCGCACAGGAGGAGAAAGGACACCTTCAGCGTATGCTCGACGCGGGCATCATCCAACCGTCAGTATCTGATTGGTCATCGGCACCAGTTCTGGTAAGGAAAAGGGATGCATCAGTTCGGTGGTGTGTAGACTACCGAGGGTTGAACTCTCGCACCATAAAGGACGTGTACCCACTACCCCTAGTCGATGAGTGCCTGGACACCTTGGCGGGAAATGAATGGTTTAGCAAGCTAGATGCAAACTCGGCCTATTATCAGATCAACATAGCAGAAGAGGACCGGAAGAAGACGGCATTCATCACCAAGTACGGGCTGTTTGAATTTAGGAAAATGGCCTTTGGTCTCTGTAATGCTCCGGCCACCTACGCCAGGGTCATGAATTTGGTGTTGCGGGAGTTAAATTGGGAAACTGTGCTAGCATTCTTGGATGACATCCTAGTGTTGGGGGATTCATTCCAAAGCCACCTCTCCAACCTAGCGCAGGTATTTGAGAGATTCAGGACCTATGGTTTACGTCTCAAACCACTAAAATGTGCCCTCTTTAAGAAGCGGGTCGAGTTCCTAGGCAGGATGGTTAGCAGGGCGGGACTAGAACTGGGAAAAGAGGCAATAGACACAGTGGTGAAATGGCAGAAGCCTAGGTCACCCAAAGACGTGGAAAGATTTCTGGGACTGGCCAACTACCATCGGGCCTTCATAAAGGGATTCGCAGAGTTAGCCGCACCCCTATACGCACTGACCGGCGGAAACAGATTCGAATGGGCAGACAAGCATCAGGAGGCCTTCGCAGCTATCAAAACGGCCTTAACTACAGCTCCGGTGCTGGGATTACCTAATGGACATGACCCCTTCATCCTGGACACCGACGCATCCGACTGGGCGATAGGAGCAGAGCTGCTACAGGTTCAAGAAAGGGAAGAAAAGGTAATTGCTTATGCCAGCTTCGCATTAACCCCGGAACAGAGAAGGTATTGCACCACGAGGAAAGAGTTATTGGCAGTAGTCAGGTTTACAAGGCTTTTCCGGCACTATCTCTTGGGGCGGCCTATTATCATTCACACTGACCACGGCAGCTTGGTCTGGCTGATTAGGTTTAAGAACCCCCAGGGCCAGCTAGCACGTTGGCTGGAGGAGCTGAGCCAATTTGATTTAAAAATCCAACATTGAGCAGGTAAAAAACATAACAATGCAGACTCTTTATCCAGGGAGGGAGGCGCCCAACAGGCATGTACCCACTTTCGCCAGGACGTTCCAGTACAGGACCTGCCGTGTGGAGGATGTCCATATTGTCGCAGGGCACATCAGAACTGGGCGAGCTTCCAGGAGACGGTAGATGACGTCGTCCCACTGGCTATGGGGTCGTTCAGATGTGCATGTAATGTTCAGATCCGGGGGACGATTAGGCAAGTGAGCACTATAGCCCCTATTCAAGACTGGTGGTCGGAGGATTCCACCTTGGCTGTCTTCCCATGGGACCCTGGTGACGATGGCCGATCGAAGCCTGCGGAAACACTGGATAAGGAGGAGGATGCAATGGCCCCAGAAGCAGTAAGCATTAGGACCATCACCAGAACAACGGCGGACAGACTAGGGTTGCATTTACTCGAGTTACAGGAGCAGACGGAGAGAGACCCGGACATGAGAATGGTAAGAGAATGGGTGGGAGGCCGTCAGCCAGCAGAAGGGGACCTGTTCGGAGCCAGTCCCGCAACAAAATACTACTGGTTAAACAAAGAGGCATTTCTCATGGAAAATGGGCTTTGGTGGTGGCACAAAGTAGATCAGGAGGGAGCCGCCCAGAAGCTTTTGTACATACCCACCAGCCTGAGGCAGGAGGTACTGAATCTGTGCCATGATATACCTGATATGGGCCACCAGGGCCGAAATCGCACAATGGAGCGGGTCAGATCAAGGTACTTCTGGTATGGGCTATCAACGGATGTCGCAAACTATGTGGCATCATGCCACTACTGTAGTGTGAACAAAAAAGCATCCAAGACCAGCAGGCACGAGCTGCTTAAGTACCATGCGGGTGCACCAATGGAAAGGGTACACTTGGACATTTTGGGACCATTGCCTAAGACTCAGAAGGGCAACGAGTATCTCCTGGTGATGGTAGATCAGTTCACTAAATGGATTGAATGTGTGCCACTACCGTCCCAGACTGCAGAGGACACCGCTCGAGCAGCACTCGATGGGTTCTTCACCCGGTTTGGGTATCCGTTTGAGATCTTCACTGACCAGGGCAGGAATTTTGAAAGTGACCTGTTTACGAAACTCTGTGAATTGATGCACATCCACAAGGCCCGCACTACCGCCTACAGGCCGTCGGCGAATGGGCAAGTGGAAAGGTATAACAGAACCATCATGGATGCATTGCGGTGTTATGCCAGTTCCCAACATGACCGCTGGGACACCTATATTCAACACATAGCAGGGGCCATCAGGTCTAGTGTGAACCGACAGACTGGCTTCACGCCCAATTAGTTAATGCTCGGTCGGGAAACCAACCAGCCAATAGATTTAATGTACCCCCGGGAGGTGCAACTTCAATCAGATGCACTACCTTACTTAGCAAATTTGCAGAGGGAAATTGAGAAGGCGCATGGATTGGCACGGAAGTCTCTGTCTACAAACCAGGAGCGGATGAAGAGAGATTATGATCTACGGGCACGGTTACAGGTCTATGAGAGAGGTGACCTAGTTTACCTGCTAGACACGGCACAGGTGAAGGGGCAGTGCCGGAAGCTCTCACCGCAGTGGAAGGGTCCAGGTGTCATCATCCACAAGTTCTCATCTTGTTTATTCAGGGTCAAGCTCCAGAATGACAACATCACAGCAAATCACGATAAACTAAAGAAGTGCAAGGACCGTACATGCCCCAGCTGGATTGAAAAGTTTAAACGCCATATGTCACAGGTTCAGGACCCAGTGGGAGGGCCATACAAGGACCTTTACTGTGTGTGTCGGCAACCATACGATGGAAAATTTATGGTGCAATGTGATATGTGCGCAGAGTGGTTCCATGGGGTCTGCGTGGGAGTGACTCTGGCAAGTGTACGGTCTAAACCAGAGTACGCATGTCCTCGGTGTGAGCCGTAAGGACAAAAAAGAAAAAAAAAGAAAAAAAAAAGGGAAAGATAGTGTAGTGCATGCAAGGCTGAAACAATTCGTGTATAGTGCAAAATAATACGGGTAATAATTGTAATAGGACCCACTTAGGAAACCAGAAATGTTCTCCTGTGTGGCTTGGCTTGCAACTCCACCCCCTAGTGTGGAGCTGGTGAAGACTCTTTACAAAAAGACATGTTATATATAGTGAAACATTTCCCCTCTAGTATACCCATTGTTCTATAGGGACGGGAGGAGTGTGGAGGGAACTACATTCAAAGTGCCCGCCAAAGGAGACATTTCATAGTGTAGGCAGGACTGTGCCCTGATTGATGGATGGCGACCTCGCACAGCCTCCCCGCGCAGGTCGAGAGAGAGGCTCAGATTTGGACTGCATGTGACCCCGCGCGGACGAAGCCCACCCGGCACCACCGGCACTTAGGATATGTGCCCCTAGGATTCCTGAAGAGGCTTTGACTCCCTCTATCCGACCCTTCCCGAGAAGCCTAGACTTGCTTCACCTGCCCTCCCAGACCTACCTTCCCCGACGACGACAGCTCAAGGTGAACTATTACTGTACTGTTGTTGTAACACGTGGGGCCACCTCCACAATAAATAAATAACCAGGGTTTTTTATACGGCTGTGCTGAAAGCCAGATGGAAAATAAATCTTTGTGTCAGGGAACAGGAAGCTACAAATTAAACTTATATTGAGGTTCCCCCCTCCCCTCCCCTCCCCCCCCCCCCAATTACGGGTCTGTCTAATTACCACAAGCTACACAAGCTTCACAAAGCTTCCTGGCAATACGTTAGTAATGAATAAATATGATATGTTAGGTTAGGCTAACCTAACCTAAACTAACCTAACCTAACCTAACCAAACTTAACCAAACCTAACCTAACCTAACCGACGCTTGGAGCGTCGACTTCACTTGGTGTCACCAGCTCTTTATTTTCGTCTAATTTCTTTATAAAAAGATACTTTTTCAGATTAAAATTGTTTTTTCGTGTTGTACATTCAGTACCAACAATATAATGAGTAAATATATCATATTTATTCATTACTAACGTATTGCCAGGAAGCTATGTGAAGCTTTGTGTAGCTTGTGGTAGCTTGTGGTAATTAGACGGACTGCCAATTACTGGTGGAGTAAATCAGCCTAGCCTACTTCTTCCTAGCATAACCTAGCCAACACTAGCCAAGCCTAGTCTACCCTTGCCTAGCCTAGCAAACAGCCCTTGACCCCCTATTGTTATGACTACTCTCTGATTCTACCTATGACATCTCTACTCCTCACTGTTTCTATTATTAATTTTCTTCTGTATCTTTAGCTCCAGTATGTTGTTATATTATGCTGTGCAAATTTGGTACCTGGCCCTCCAGTATCTTCCATATATGTATTATTTGATACCATTCTTGTCTTCTGTCCAGAGAGTACAATATTGAGAGCTTTGAGACAGTCTCAATTATTTAGATGTTTTATCATTTCTATGCTTGCTGTTTATTGTCTCTCTAATTCATTTATTGTATTCCCTCTAATTCAGAGATCTCTCCTGTTCAGAAAGGGAAGGGGAAGTGAGTACTGAGCAATACTCAAGATGGGACAGCACCAGTTATATAAATAGTATTAGCATTACTGTGGGTGGGGTCTCTGAATTTTAACGTTCTCATAAACCATCCGATTATTTTTCTGGCCGGTACTATATTTGCTCGGTTATGTTCACAAAGTGTGAGGTCGGCAGACGTCGTAATTCTCAGATCTCTTGCATGTTTTTTCCTTCTTAGAGTAGGTCTGATTGTGTCCTGTGTTTCTTGTTTCATTTAATTTCCTCGTTTCTACCACACTTCAGCACCTGTAACTTATCACTGTTAAACATCATGTTATTTCTGTTTTTTCAATGTCTTACAGTGCCAATTTTCTTGTGATTTCTGTATCATCTGTAGAGTTTCATTATTCAAATGTGTTAGAAAATACATGCACCACCATCTTAGTAGTGCATATATGCATTCTACCTTGCATTTATATGCAAGGTAGAAAAATATGCATGAAAAAATATATATGGAAAATATGCATTTTTGTTTTTTTATAATTAATCTAAACTGATGCTATTGTATATCTGTTATTAAAATATTTTTGTTTTTTTTAGGTAAAATTTAAATCAGACAACATTATCTAATGCAACAACATTACAACATTGTCAACAATTTCTATCTGAGAGAACATTACAGCAATGGCTTCCAGTAATTCAAGTAAGTTACATTATAATTGTGATTTGTATATAATATATACTTTAAATATTATTTTTGTAGGTTATTAATTTTATTTGGGTGTAAGTTCACATTATCATTAGATATGGAGTATAAAATCTTAATTTTGTTTTGTCAATTTTGTCTGTTAAAATTGCATATCCATTTCAAACTTTATTAATACCACAAAATGTTAGTCGAGTTGAATATTAATTTAATATTATTGGAAGATCAAAAAACTTAGTCAAATAAATATTTGAGTCATAATTCAATTATTTGCAGTTCACAAATTGCAATTTTGATTTACATTGAAAATTCCAGATTATTCTTCTGTTATTTAAACATATTAAATTTGGTTTTCTTGTGTAATTAATAAAATCTGGTGCTGTACAGGTTCTCAATAATACAATCACAATTCTCCGCTCAGTCTTCTGTAGCACTGTACTGCTTTGTGCTCTTTCATTATGCTGCTACTGTGTTTTTTGTACCACTGTATTATATTTTAAACATTTTACTCTTTTTATGATTGCCCAGATTATCTTTACTGTATTTACAGGCCAGAAGAAACCTTTCCAGCGGTGTTGTTCCATCTGCAGTAATGTCATTAGTGTTTGTCGACATTTCTGCAACTGTGGACACAGCTTTATAGATGCAAAATATAAGGGTGATGTAGAGCAGGAGGAGAAATATAAGGAAATGGGTCGAAGAGCTGCAAAGCATCAAAACCTTTGTCGATCATTTAAAGCCATGAAAAAATCTGTAAGTATTTCATGCATTCTGTTATATCTTTAGTTAGAATTGTATCATATTTTATTAATATCCATTCTGTTAGGTTTTAAATTGTCCCACAAATTGTTGTTAATAATAAAGTAATGTGCATTATATAAGTATTTTTGTGTTATTTTATATTTTTTTAATTTCCATTAGTTATGTAATTATACTTTAATGATATAATTATCAGTAGGTCTCTTAAACTAGGTAAGAAAAGTACATCTTAAGCTACTTCGGTACTTCTGCATTTTTGCAGATGTACCCTATGCTGTATGAGGGGGGATGCTGTCTGTTTCAGAAGCTCATGGTTATCCCATCTTATATTCTGTAATCATAAAGTTAATCTCTTTTTTTATAATTGAAGCCATATATCTTGAACACTGTGTTCAAATTAACATTAAAAATATTTTAGTTATATTTGTAAATATTTTGTTGTATTGCAGGTGTCTAAGCTACAAGGTGGTGGTTATCAGGTTGCTGTCATCTATTTTTTAAGGTCGGCAATAGAAATACCACAAAGGGCGTGCTACCAGGAAGTGGTCTGTCACGAAAAAATGTTAAGAATCTCGCCGAATTATTTTATCTTGGTAATTATTATTATTATTATTTTGCATAAGCTAACAATGAAAATCATAAACACCTGCATGTTCCTTTGTGTTGGCAAAAATTAAAAGCCTTTACTTTGTACAGTAGTTTAGTTCATATATTATTCATCCCATATCCATGTTGTTAGCGGTAGTGGAAATGGTTGCAGAGGCACATAATTAATTGGCTCCGGGACTGAACCAAACAATTCATTTTAGCTAAGCAAGTTTCAATCTTGATTACCAAATTACAAAATTCAATACACATCACCACATTGACAAGGGGCTCGAGACCAACCATAAGTACAGTTTTTAAATTAAGCAACTGACATATCTGGGAGAGCTAGTGTCACAATTGATATGTTTATCTTGCACACTGCCTCCATCCAGTGGACAGCAGTGGATAGGTTACAATCACTTAGTTACTACATACAGTTAGCAAACTGGTGATATTTGACCAAGATTTCTGGCAGCAGATCATTTTGAATGAAATATTTACTCATATCTTGAACATTTGTTATAGAATTATCCGAATTCACATATCTTTTTGCACTCCATCACATAGTGGAGGAGGGTGTGCAAATAATTTTGACACACTTTACTTTGCATCAGGTTTATATCAGCAGATAATGAGATTTCCTTTACATATGGGTACCAAAATTCCCATAATGACATAGTTCCTCATTGCTGCCAAATTTCACATTACAGTGTTTTTTTTCAATTAAAGTTTTTTGGAGCACATATTTTGTATTGAGGATACCATATTAATTTTACGCATGTTTCTTTATTTTCAGCATACATGCAGGACAATGGATCAAATGTCAACAAGATACCAAAAAATAATATAGATGCCCAAGAAGATATCAACATCAGTGAGGCAAAAGAAAAGAATGGGGAGCAAGAGGTTAAGTTAAAGAAAATGAAGAAAAAACAAAGACTGTCTGAAGATTCAACTATTAAAGGTAATCAAAACTCATTCTTCGTTTTTAAATTCAAAGCAAAACTTGTATATATTTTAGACAAGTTTTTAGGTTCCACAATTACATTACTGATTTGTTGTATAAAGTAGTTGTATTTTATACAGCTGATGAGTCACAATAATGTTGCTGAAGAATGTTGTCCCAACCACACACAAAAAGATGAAAAGACAAAGACGTTTCGGTCCGTTCTGGACCACTATTAATTCAGTTGTTAGTTGTATTATACTTGACTGCTGATATAGTTTTCTTTCATGTATTCCAGTTAACAGTAATATTAAAATTAACATCAGAGCCTGACGGCTCAGTGGACAGTGCTCTGGGTTTGTAATCCTAAGGGTCGGGGTTCTATCCCTATTAGAGGCTGAAACAAATGAGCAGTTTCTTTTGCCCTGATGCACCTATTCACCTAACAGTAAATAGGTACTTGTGAGTTAGACAGCTGATATGGGCTGCTTACTGGGAATGTGTGTGTTAAAATTAGGATTAAGGACTTGCCGAAAAAGCTATGCATGCTAGTGTCTGTTCAAGAATGTAAGAAATCTTTTATATATATATATATATATATATATATATATATATATATATATATATATATATATATATATATATATATTTATATATATAAATATATATATACAGTATATATATATACTGTCTCCACTCGATCATCCGGACTATATGGGAAGGACCCCCAACCGGATTATCACGTTTTTCGGATAATGGTACTTTTTCACCTACGAGTCCAAAAGTGACCATTTCCAACAATTTTTATATTACAAACAACATAATTTGAATTGCCTTGCCACATATAATTATTAGATATTCAACTAGAAACCTCAACTTACCTTGTTGGTGTTCGTCTTCTTGATTGATGCCACACATCTTGAAGTTATGAATTGTTAACAATTTACGTAACCTATACTAACACAACACTAAAATTAACACTTAAAATTACTGTACAGTTCATTAAGCAAAGTTAGTTTTGACTGCCAGCTGCTGAAGCCTCACTGGTTGAAGGTGCTTGGCTTGCCTGTGGCGCCTCACTTGTTGAAGGCGCTTGGCTAGCCCTGTGGCGCCTCACTTGTTGAAGGTGCTTGGCTAGCCCTGTGGCGCCTCACTTGTTGAAGGTGCTTGGCTAGCCCTGTGGCGCCTCACTTGTTGAAGGTGCTTGGCTAGCCCTGTGGCGCCTCACTTGTTGAAGGCGCTTGGCTTGCCTGTGGCGCCTCACTTGTTTAAGGCATTTGGCTGCCTGTGACGCCTCACTGGTTGAACAACACGTAACTTGTCTTTAATTGCCAGGACAACCTTCTTCCTCTTAACACCTCCAGAACGATTGATGCTGATACCAGACATAGTCTTGGCCAAAAATGTTCAAAGTTACTATGAAAATAAAAAAGTTATTTAAAAAAATATTTCACTAATGGCGCAGCACTGTGTATAACACGAGGGATGGACGCACATGGGTTGACCAGTGTTGGACGGGTCCACTTGGCGTGGGGCAGCTATAGCACCTTACGTAGGCTGCCAGGAGAATATTTTTTAAGGAAACTTCAGCCTGTGCACATTGCTTTTAGAAAACTTATTTTATTGTTATTACATAATTACTAGTACTTATTTCATTGTTTTTGTTCTAAAATTAATGGTAATTCCTGTACACAGGTGGTCCCTCCCGACGCTCTCCTCCCACCCTCCCGACACCACCCACCCTCCGACACCACCCACCCACCCCACCCCCTCCTACACCATGTGCCTCAAGTCACGGGCAGACGGGATTAATACCGTATGGCCCGCCTCATGTTTTCATATACGGAAAAAGACTCGATCATCCGGGCAACTGACCGGATAGTGTAATTTCGGCAGGACATTAACCCTTTAACTGCGTTGCCTCCAAATATGACACCCCCGTGGTGCGCAGGAAATAAATTCTCTGGAAAAAATTCTTTTTTCTTTTTAACCCTTAAACTGCGCATGGCGTATATATACGCCCTGAGTAACATGTCCGACGGTGCGCATGGCGTATATATACGCCATAGGGTGCCATTCCCGATTCAAATGGCCCGCGGCTACACGGGGTTCACAGTAGCTTCCTCAGGGCTCTTGTAAACAGACGCAATTTAAAAAAAAATCGTGGGCAATATTCTCAGGTGTGAGAGGCACATTACTGTTGGAGCAACCAAGGCTGGCGCACGCAGCATGAGCGATCAGCATTGCTGTTCAGCTTGTGACCACAGCATCGCCGAAAAATGTCAAAATAATATATAACTGTTATTATTTAGTGATGACAATATTACAGATGACCCGTGACTGTGATATAAATAACCAGGGTTGTGATAATAGCAGGATTGTTGTAATAATTAGCGCTGTGGGAGGAGTGATGCTGAGAGACTGAGGAAGACAGCATCGTTTACTGACTGTGTGGCCACCTGTTATTGTTTACATTCATCATACCAGCTCAGTGGTTCTCTATGGTGAACACAAATGTAGATACTTATATATAATGTGTGTATTAGTGTAATAACAGCAAAAGGGTTATGCTGGGAGGAGCCATCTGGGTGACGGAGGAGCCATTTGGGTGACGGAGGTGACGTCGTCTGCATGATTTGTCAAGCTGTTTAGAGAGTGGCCACTATGCTCTTTGGGCGCACTACAAGCTTAGGTGTACAGTTACAGTGCATAAAACATGTAGATATTATATATAATATGTGTATATAGGGTAATAACACTGAAAACAGTATTGTTGGGGGAGAAAGTTTAGTGCGTGTGACCTTGAATGAGTGAGGGAGCCGCCAGCCGCCAGCTGTGTATACCGACGACTCTTTGTGCCTGAACTAACTATATCAGCTTAGCTGTACAGTTGTGGTGAACAAAATATATACATACTTATATATAAAGTCTGTATATAGTGTAATAACACCACAAATGGTATTGTTGGGGGAGAAAGTTTAGTGCGTGTGTTGAGGGAGTGGCAGCGAGTGGCTGGCTGGTGTGTGGCGGTAACTCTTCATTGCTCTTCGACTCTCAATACCAACTTAGTGGTTCGTAATGGTGACCAAAATATGCAAATACTTATATATAACCTGTGTATAGAGTGTAATAGCAGCAAACAGTATTGTTGGGGGAGAAAGTTTAGTGTGTGTGTGACCTTGAATGAGTGAGGGAGCCGCCAGCCGCCAGCTGTGTATAGCGACGACTCTTAGTGCCTGAAATAACTATATCAGCTTAGCTGTACAGTTGTGGTGAACAAAATATATACATACTTATATATAACGTCTGTATATAGTGTAATAACACCACAAATGGTACTGTTGGGGGAGAAAGTTTAGTGCGTGTGTTGAGGGAGTGGCAGCGAGTGGCTGGCTGGTGTGTGGCGGTAACTCTTCGTTGCTTTTCGACTCTCAATACCAACTTAGTGGTTCGTTATGGTGACCAAGATATGCAGATACTTATATATAACCTGTGTATAGAGTGTAATAGCAGCAAAACTGTTTGTTTATTGTTTTATGAACATAATAATTGAATCACTAATATGCACACCATACTTTTGAGTATAGCGATTATTCACCACTTTTATTATATAAATATATTACAATACACACTATTGAATAATATTACTGCAAAAAAACTAAGAAAAAATCAATCGGAGACATTGAAACAATTAGGTAATAATATCTTTGTGGCAACTCCCATCTGTCAGCGCGGGTGACACTGACCGGCCCTGGCAACCGCTCTGTCAACGCCCACTTTTTGCCAGACTTCCTCGGTCAATTGCGCCCAAAATATGTGACCTACGATTTTTTTGCTATTTTTCCCGTGCTCAGGGGACACAAATTAACGTGTTTAGAAGACGAAAAAATTTTTTGGAATTTTTTTTTCTTGCGCACAGGGGTGTAAATGTCCCCAGGACCCCTGAGCAGTGTAAGGGTTAAAGTGTCAAAAACCCTTCCCTCAGTATGGGTATGTAAAAAAAAAGTCGTAATTGTACTTACTTTGGCTGCTATGGGTCCGTAAGTTGGGGCGTGACGTCATGATTCCCCGTGCGCCCGTGCTGTAAGCTCCCGGGGCGGTCGGGGCGGGGCGCGCGAGTTGCCGCGAATATATTTTCGTTCATTTTTTTCGGACAGTTCCAAATACATTTTATTTGTTTTTACGTACTAATCCTATGTATAGTGAACACGTACACTATATTATGGCAGTAAAATAACCGTACTGTCCGAAGACACTGTGTTACGTGCATGATACTTGTGTACACATATGCTGCACATATTTACTATGTATCATGCTAATTTATCTATACATATAATCTATTTACACACTACACACTGTCACACACTATATACATTCACCATCAACACACTCAGAACACCTCGAGTGAGAGCAGCCACACCCAGCCAGTCTCCCTCACTCCAACATCTTACTCGCCAACATTACTCCTCCCACCATACTGTTATAGTTCTTATTACACATGTTCTATATACCTATCTACATGTTTTATTTACCAGAACTATGCAAGTAAGCCGGTATTGTGTCCAAACAGTACAGTGGCCACCATACACTGCATGAAAAATCACACAGCAGACAGCAGACGACGCTACGATTACGTCACCTCCCTCACCAAAATAGCTCCTCTCAATATTCTCCTGTTACTGTTCTTACACTATATACACACACTATATATACCCATGTACATATGTGTTGCCCATAGCGAACCACTAAGCTATTATGGTGAGCAAAACAAGAGTGGCAGCCACACACACACAATGAGGCTACCTCAATTCTCGCCCTCCCTCACCAAACTTTCCTCCTTCCACAATACTAAGCACAATGCTAATTATAACCACAATCCTGCTATTATCACAATCCTGGTCACTAATTCCTATAAATGAATAATTGACCACACGTTTATTTTGAAAAGGAACCTAAGAAATCATTTGAAAATTCCTAGATGGACTGCATGAAAAATCACACAGCAGACAGCAGACGACGCTACGATTACATCACCTCCCTCACCAAATAGCTCCTCTCAATATTCTCCTGTTACTGTTCTTACACTATATACACACACTATATATACCCATGTACATATGTGTTGCCCATAGCGAACCACTAAGCTATTATGGTGAGCAAAACAAGAGTGGCAGCCACACACACACAATGAGGCTACCTCAATTCTCGCCCTCCCTCACCAAACTTTCCTCCTTCCACAATACTACGCACAACGCTAATATAACCACAATCCTGCTATTATCACAATCCTGGTCACTAATTCCTATAAATGAATAATTGACACACGTTTATTTTGAAAAGAACCTAAGAAATCATTTGAAATTCCTAGATGGACGATGCTATAATGCTGTGGTGCTGTGAACATCGTGAACAGCATTGAATCACTGATAATTGAACATTGTACCCAGTCATTATCACACTCAGGCTCTTCTATAACACTATCATGGCTAAATGATACAAGTTATATATATTTTGACATTATTAGGCGATGCTGTGGTCACACACCTGAACAGCAGTGCTGTGCGCTCATGCTGCGAGTGCCAGCCTTGGTTGCTCACACCTACTGAGGCTCCCACACCCGGGAATGTGGACCACGATTTTTTTTAAAGATGGCGTCTGTTTACAAGAGCCCTGAGGAAGCTGATGTGAACCCCATGTAGCCGCGGGAGATTTGAATGGAACGTGAAAAATACAAATACCCGGAGGCGCGTTCGCAAACCAGACGCGAGCCTTCAGGCGCGTTGCGCATTTAAAGGGTTA
>WNGS01065846.1:0-26458 GCA_020271785.1 Procambarus virginalis | reverse complement strand
CATAATTTTATCATGGAGAATGAAGCTCTTTAAAGGAAATTCAAACACTCGCTCCAGTATATCATTTATATTAATATATATACAATATGATACAACAAATGGAATGTACAGATTATACACAAGAGGTTTAATAAACTTTTTGGTAGAGACAAGTGACTAGCAAGATGGTGGTCAAAGGCCTTGGTTAAAATGGTGGACAAGGCACGTGGTTTTCCATCTCGATATCCATTATTACCGACAAGTTATATAAAATATGAAAGATTTCGAAGGATAAAAACTGTTTCAACAGTTCCTGGAAGGCGTGATATATGTATATAAGTATTCTGTCATGTTATTCTGAGAGAAAGTAGGAATATCAAGGATACAATTTTATGTATTAAAGGTTCACTGTGCCGGGATCGTCCATAACAAATGTGCTGGATAAAAACTAGGAACAATTTCTATCTATGAAATTTGGATGAAGCGATTAATGTCAAATAATTTTTTTTTAAGAATAATTTTCAGTAGACTGATTTGTTAAGACGTCAATTTAGGACTTTCATGCACATCTTTCCTCTCACTAAAAACACAATAAAGAATTCACAAGTCAACTATAGGGCCTCTCGAATTGATTTTTAACTTTCTCCACTATGTTTCCATAGCGGCAGGAGATCAGACCCCATATACTGTATCTACTGAATATGACCTTGATGCTGTGAACCTCGTCTCTCCACTAGAGGCAGACGACAGGCTCCGGGTGTAAGGACACGTCCGTGATGACACGCCGTCTTCGATGCTAATGCATCTTTGACGACGCTGGAGGAGACGTAAGGGTGTCACTGGCGCTTCCTCTACACATAGCTCTCCTGTCGGGAGGAGTAGATGAGGAAGGAGTCCAAGAGGCGGGGCTCGACCAGCTCGGCGGCGTCCATCCCTCGCAGCTCCTCAGATCCCAGCGACGATGCAATCTTCCGCAGGGCCGCCTGAAACAATCGTAATTATAAGGTATGTTGACTCCTACAAGAATCAGTTAAGACAGTTTTAAAGTTTACCGTCACAGCTTTCTTGGGGTAAATTTTTATATTTTAGTCTATCCACCAGGGTTATTGACTAGTGTAACAGTTAATGTGTTCTTGTAGTTGGGAACGATTGTTCTACATATGTTCTAAAATTGTGTTTATTTTGGTAAAGCAGAAATCTAGGCCAGTTGTGTGGTTAACTGCTTTTGCCAGGGTGGATCTGGGTAGAGCCAGACCAACAAACCATTCACCACGTATCGACCAAGGGGATCCAGGGGACTAAGAGAACCATTAGAGAGAGGGGCAGTGTCTTATCAGGGTCCCGAGGCTTTGGGTTTCAAATGAGGCTATATATTCAAGAGGGGCCCAAACACCAACCACTCACCCCCATGTTGCCTACAGGCATCGCTCTATCATTGGCTTATAGATTTAAGTGGGCGTAGAATAAAGTGGGCAATTGGTCTATGGTTTTAGGGGCATGACTTGTGCCCTGGCATATGATCCTGGGTTCGAAGGGGCAGGAAAGTCACTGCCAGTCAGTGGTCTTTGGTACTTTCATAAGCAGTGTTGTTAGTACACTGTTCCCATTTCATATTCATTGCCTTGTTAAGGATATAGTGTAGGATGTCTTAATTCATGTTAATGATCGTGTAGTTTGAGTATTAATTACTATTCTAGCTTATGTACTAGCATGCTGGATAATTAGTCGAGCTCTGCTCTCGTTCCTTTGTTTCGCTGTTTTAATTATCCATATCCTCCCAGAGTCTTTTTTTAACTAATTACTCAAGTATATTGTTGAGGTGTTCAACATCTGAACGTTTCCAGTGACTAGGGGATAAGGGTTCCGACTTCCCTGAGAGAGCAGGTAGAATGTGGAGTGATGACCTGGGCAGGTGTTATTGATCGTGAAAGTTAGGGCACCTGTGGTCATTAAGAGTGGCACCTGGCTTACAGGAAAGGTGGACAATACTAAGAGTGCACAAGTGTTAAACGGGTATTTTATCCGGGTATTATAAATGGTGGCAGCGGTGGGATAAGGACACAATTTGTTACCGAATCATTACATTTTTTTGCACATTATAACGAACATATAATAACTCGTATTGCCATTATGGCAATGCAGTCCCCTGTTAAATAGCACTGGGATAGAGATCTTTGTCTTGTCCACTTTTCCTGCATGCCAGAAAGGCAATCGACCCAAGTCTTGGCCATACCAAAATGAACACATTTTTAAGAACACGTGTAGAACCACCATTCCCCACCAACTTCTTGTTGTTGTTGTTGTTATAGATTCAGCTACTCGGAACAAGTTCCAAGTACCACGGGCTATGGTGAGCTCGTAACTTACCTGGCACAGGAGCTGGGCAAGAAGCACGGGCTATGGTTAGCCTCGTGGACGGGAGACGTCTCCCGTCTGCCCCACCAACACAAATGAACTGTTGCATCAGGAATGCCAACTGCACAACTTCTGGAGTAGTCAGCCCATTTAAAATGCTATGACGTCAGTAAAGATCACGTCCTAATAACCTATGTTCAGTAATGTTGGTCTATTTATTTTATTTTATTTACATGCAAGGAGATACATTGGGTTGAGAGTACATAACACTGGTGTTTGAGCGTTACATTCTCGCAAAGCCACTAACACACACATAGCATTAATGACAAGAAGTAAATTACAATGACATTGAATATTCAGAAATGTACTACTAACAATTAAATACAACAAGCAAAAACCTAATTTTTATTTAAAGATATGATTTTTTTTGTTTACTAATTGCACAACTGCAATGCACGCAAGCAAGATGAACTTAAACCTAAAAAGCCTACACCCTCACCAGGCAGGCGACGAGGACGGCGTCGCTGTGGTTCCTTTCCTCTTCGTCCTTGCATAGCCTCACCAGCCGCGCCGCCCCGCCCAGCTCCACCACCTGCCGCGCCACCCTCGCCTCCCGACACAACCTGACGGAGGCACCAACTTGGTAATTACAACTGTTAAAAATGGTTTTATCACTTTGATATTTGTGAAAAGTGTCTGTCACCCTCTTGTATAGGTGAATGATTGAGGGACAGGGGGCCAGATTCACGAAACCACTTACGCACGTGTACATCTTTCCTCAATCTTTGACGGTTTTGGTTACATTTATTTAACAGTTTACAAGCATGAAAACGTGCCAATCAACTGTTGTTATTGTTATAAACAACCTCCTGGTGCTTCGGAGCTCATTAACTGTTTAATAATTGTAAACAAAGCCGCCAAAGATTGAGAAAAGATGTACAGGTTCGTAAGTGCTTTCGTGAATCTGACCCCAGATGCTTGGGATTAATCTCTCTAAACTTTGCAGGGTTACTAGTCTTCGGGGATGGTCATAGGTGGGTCTGAGTTGATCCCCATACTCTTGCTTTTGCAGGATATAGCAACTGATGCTAATTACGAATCTCCTTAAATACCAGACTCCATCGCCACAATAACATGCATCTAGCATATTAGCTTCTACATAATTAACCTTTAATCTTCTGTAATTTAGTTGATGAGGACAATGATGTAAGAAGTGAAGGGTAGGGAAGGTAGTATAGCAGACAGGTGATGATAATCTTGTGGATAGGGTGTGAAGATGGTCACAGTGGCGAGGATGGGTGTGTGTGGTATACCTAGTAATTGAAGGGTGCGTGAGGGATGGTTACAGAGGCTAAGTCTGTGTTAGTAGGATGATTATAGTGAGTAGGGAAGCTGTGACCTCCGTGACCCCAAACAGCCTCACTTTTTGTTCACACTAAAGTATTCTTGTTACATATATATGAGCTATCTTTGCATTAGTGTCTGTATTAGTGGAGTCTCTCTAGGTGTGGTTTTCACCGCAGAAGTCTCGATAGTATATGGGGGCCCGCCGGCTCAGGGAGAAGAGCCGGCCCCCCAACACCTCTGCCGCCCCCAGCTTGGGGACCAGAAACCAAGCCGGCAGGCCGGCTCTGCTCCCCAAGCCATGGAGGCCCGGCTTCAGTAGAGCCAGCCTATAATTTGCAAATAGGTTTGCATTGTGCAGCTTCATCACACCTGGAGTGTCAGGATATCTGGGGTGTCACACCTGGAGTGTCAGGATATCTGGGGGTGTCACACCTGGAGTGTGTCAGGATATCTGGGGTGTCACACCTGGAGAGTGTCAGGATATCTGGGGTGTCATACCTGGAGAGTGTCAGGATATATGGGGTGTCATACCTGGAGTGTCAGGATATCTGGGGTGTCGTACCTGGAGAGAGCGATAGCGGACTTCTGTTGTATTCTCTCTGCCGTGGCCACCTCCGGGAGGCGGTGGGTGGGGGCGGGGCGGGTGTGGAGGAGGGCCAACAGGAGGGCCACGCCCCCGCCCACCACCACCTCCTCTGCTGCCTCCCGCCACCCCGCCAGGTTAGCCAACACCGTCGCGATCTGCCGGGGAGGAAACTCACTGAGAATGTCTTCTCTAATTGCAAGTTTTGCCAACGAGCAACGAAGTTTGAAGTTAATAAAAAATACTTAAAAACGTTATGAGCTCGACTCCAAGTGGTGTTAAGAGACTTTAATATAAAAAGAGGTTTAACAGGATCGAAGTAAAAAAAAAAATCTTCATATTTGAGGGGAAACTAAAGAATTATAAAAAAGTTTAGCAAGATGGACGTAAAAAAATCTCCATGTTTGGGAGGGAAGCTGACCTGATCCTTGGTGAAGATGGAGATGGTGGGATTGTCTCTAGCGGCCTTAAGGAGGACCTTTGCGGTGCCGGCGGCCCTCATGGCCTCGACACACCCGCCGTCAAGGAAGGTCAGGTTGGCCAGCGCCGCAGACGCCAGCAGGAAGATCTCCGAGGACCGCGTACCCTGAGCCAGTCCTGTCAAGGGAGATTGAGACGTTGGTAACGACGCTTAACATATTCCCACAAGAGCAATTGACACAAAAGTTGGAAGCTGTTCTGCGCTTATCCCCTGTTAATTCAACGAGGATTTCGCAAGGGAAAAAAATCTGCTTTTTGTTATGGAACAAAAATTACATTATTGGACAAATGAATTTAACAAGGGCATCGATTTACGTGCGTAGCCCAAGGGGCAGTTTTGAGCGTACAAGCGACGCGTTGGAGCTCCACAACGGACTAAAAAAAATAAGCGCAAGACAGCTTCGCTAATTGTTCTTTTATGTGGCTTAATCGTGTCATTACGGGAGCCATTAACGGTTTAGATTAGTTGTAGAGAGAGAGTGTTTTGAGTTTACCTGTGAGGGCGGCGACGATGGCGCCCATGTGGGTGTGCAGGGCGGCGAGGCGGTGGGCGTTCTCCACCCAGGGCGAGGTGATCTGCGCCAGGACCCCGGCCGCCTCGCTGCGCTCCTCCTCTGGTCCCTCCTCGTCACACAACACCTCCGCCACCACCTCCACGCCTCCAGCCTGGGACACAAGTTCAAGTATGTTTATTGAGACAAGAAAGAAATACATCTGAAAGGGATAGAGTAGCTTAGGCTATTTCTACCCCCCCCCCCGTAAACCTGGGACACAACGTACACAATAAAATTTAAGAGTCCGACATACTGTGCAAATTTAAAACATATCAAAAATATAAAACGTCAATATATATTTTGTCGGGGGCAGGAAACCTTTTTTCTTGCCTTAACGACACAAACCCCTCCTCCTCCCCCCCCCTTACCCTCCCTCTCTCCCCATAGAATAGGGGCGGAGCTATCAGTAGGACTGCTTGTCAACCCATCCCATTGCCGAGCCTCGTCCTCACCCACCATTAACCACGCCCCCCCCCACCCCCGTCATTTATAAAACAAATTACCCGTCGCTGCAAAATGGAGGGAAATGACCAAGTGGAGTGAGGGGCGTTGATCAATGGGAACGTGGATTAAGTGCATGAAGGTTTA
The DNA here is from genome assembly GCA_020271785.1 of Procambarus virginalis. Lineage (NCBI taxonomy): Eukaryota > Metazoa > Arthropoda > Malacostraca > Decapoda > Cambaridae > Procambarus > Procambarus virginalis. The sequence continues at coordinate 20,572 of WNGS01065846.1, read as the reverse complement.
ATAGCTGTTTAATCGGGGTGAGGATCACGTCTATTGGCGGATCACGTCTATTGGGGGGATCACGTCTATTGGGGATCACATCTATTGGCGGATCACGTCTATTGGGGGATCACGTCTATTGGCGGATCACGTCTATTGGCGGATCACGTCTATTGGGGGGATCACGTCTATTGGGGGGATCACGTCTATTGGCGGATCACGTCTATTGGGAGATCACGTCTATTGGGGGATCACGTCTATGGGGGGATCACGTCTATTGGGAGATCACGTCTATTGGGAGATCACGTCTATTGGGGGATCACGTCTATTGGGGGATCACGTCTATTCAGTAAAGACGTATTTCGTCATGCCGCAGAAATGGGTCATGTTGATGAAATGGGTCTGCTGGGAGTACCTCGTCTATGTAGACATGTCTGCTGGGTCTACCTCGTCTATGTAGACATGTATACCGGGTGTATCTCACGTAGGTGTACAATGTAGTTTTTGTGCAAATTTCCAAGTTGTAGGAAATACAACAAACTTCATCAATATTTATATTTCTTTCCTAATGACCAACATATCATTTTAACCTGTGCCTTAATTGAGACCCAGACGCTTACAAGCTCCTGGATCTCAATTATCAATCACAATCTAGACGGTTTTGCTTCCTGCAGGTCGGCGTTCAATCCCCGACCGTCCAAGTGGTTGGAGGCACCATTCCTTTCCCCCCTCGTCCCATCCAAATCCTTATCCTGACCCCTTCCAAGTGCTATATAGTCGTAATGGCTTGGCGCGTCCCCACTCCTTGATAATTCCCTTCACTTATAAGCTTCAGAAAACCTCTAATCAATCCCCATTTTATTCACTTGATAAGCTTTCAATCACGACTGTTGTTACCGAGGGCCTCGAACCGGGGACCGGACTCACCTTCTCCAGTTCGACGATGCCGTCGACGACGCAGCAGACGGTGGCGAGGGCCCTGAGCGCCGCCACCCGGGCGTGTCGCAGACGCGGCTCCACACACACGCCCAGCAGGCCGCGCACGCCACCATGGCGCGCTATCAGGCGGCAGATGTGACCACCGTCCACGCCCAGCGCCGTCAGGTGAGAGACGGCAGAGATGACCTCGGCATCTTGCGGGTCTTCTAGCAGCCGCACCACCACCTGAGAGGGAGAGAACCGTAGGGGTCAACACAGGTCGCTCCCCGGGGTCACCACGGGTCACCCCGGATGCATCTAGGGGTCAAGGGCAAAGAGAAGCTAATGTGAGCATGGGGAGGCCAGGATTAAAGTCGACGCTTGTGTTCGATCACAGACTCGAGCAGAGATCAGGTCTGCGCAGTCAAAGGGTCAAAGGTGCACCGCAAGGGCTCACAAATAACTATATATATCTTTTCTGACGCGAATGATAAGCATTATTTTGATATTTATTGATCGAAAAAAAATCTAATTTCAATTGTATTTAGTTCAAAAGGTGTTGTTGCTACGATCTAAATGATGATTTTTGACGTGAAACACAACAAAATTATTATTTTTACTAGGCTATATTTTTTTGTTTTAATGGTAACTTTGCCAGCTGGCCCCTGGCACCATGATCTGTAGGGCAGCCATGCAGGAGTGCCAGCTGGCCCCTGGCACCATGATCTGTAGGGCAGCCATGCAGGAGTGCCAGCTGGCCCCTGGCACCTTGATCTGTAGGGCAGCCATGCAGGAGTACCAGCTGGCCCCTGGCGCCATGATCTGTAGGGCAGCCATGCAGGAGTACCAGCTGGCCCCTGGCGCCATGGTCTGTAGGGCAGCCATGCAGGAGTGCCAGCTGGCACTTGGCGCAGCCATGCAGGAGTGCCTGGCCCTTGACACTCACCGTAATCTCGCGGCTGAGCATGAGGTCGACGAGCTTGGTGAAGGCGTGTCCCAGCGCCGTCACCACCTGCACCACCTGGCGGGCGGCGTCGGAGTCGCGACGTCCGCTGCTACACACCTCCGTCACGCTCACAGATCTGCTGGATCACCTTCCTCTGGCGCCCCAACGACGACTGCACAAACACAACACACGCGTTACTACACCTCCAGTTAACTAATTCATGCATCACAAAACATTACGAATCGTCCTGATATTGTTAGTGTGTATTGTTCTTAATTATATATCACGTGTAGATCCCACACTCTCCTACATGACACACACTCTCCTACATGGGACACACACTCTCCTACATGGGACACACACTCTCCTACATGGGGACACACACTCTCCTACATGGGCGCACACACTCCTACATGGGGCACACACACTCCTACATGGGCCACACACTCCTACATGGGGCACACACTCTCCTACATGGGGCACACACTCTCCTACATGGGGCACACACTCTCCTACATGGGACATACTACACTGTTTTGAATGTGTGTGTCGACGTTGTGGATTTTTTTTTTCCTCATAGTTTACCTTTCGCAATATTTTGTCTATATCTGCTAGAATTATTTACAATTTACATAAAAAGGCGTTGTAGTTATTTCCTATTTAAATGGATGATCAATAACATGGCTAGCTTCTACCTGAGACATGGTGAGGCATCGTGAGACATGCAAGAAGAATACTTTGTGACCACACCCTCTATTTATGAAACTTTTTGACCTTGTTCAAAAATTCGGAACAAAAATTGATATTTTAAGAGTTGGACTAATTTCTAACACAACACGGGATACAAAGATGCCGTGGCATAGTGGTCTGCGTCATTGATGCTGAAGACAATGCAGGACAATTATAAATTGATAAAGAAACAATGATTAAGACAATTATCAATTTCAGGTCAAGTGTGTACAGCACATGTGATGGGGGGTGAACAGGGCCAGAAATGACGTGCTAGTGGCCTTTGTGACAAGCCACACTGATGCTACCCCACTCTGCCTGGCCCTATGGAACTGGTGTATGATAAAATTATAGAATAATATAATGAAATTAGAATCAAGCAACATGTGACTAGGCAATGATAGGTTAGGGGGCTCGCCCGGGGCTGGGGGCTCGCCCGGGGCTGGGGGCTCGCCCGGGGCTGGGGACTCGCCCGGGGCTGGAGGACTCGCCCGGGGCTGGGGACTCGCCCGGGGCTGGAGACTCGCCCGGGGCTGGGGACTCGCCCGGGGCTGGGGACTCGCCCGGGACTGGGGACTCGCCCGGGGCTGGGGACTCACCCAGGGCTGGGGGACTCGCCCGGGACTGGGGACTCGCCCGGGGCTGGGGACTCGCCCGGGGCTGGAGGACTCGCCCGGGCTGGGGACTCGCCCGGGGCTGGAGACTCGCCCGGGGCTGGGGGACTCGCCCGGGACTGGGGACTCGCCCGGGACTGGGGGACTCGCCCGGGGCTGGGGGACTCGCCCGGGGCTGGGACTCGCCCGGGGCTGGGGGACTCGCCCGGGGCTGGGGGACTCGCCCGGGGCTGGGGGACTCGCCCGGGGCTGGGGGACTCGCCCGGGGCTGGGGGACTCGCCCGGGGCTGGGGGACTCGCCCGGGGCTGGGGGACTCGCCCGGGGCTGGGGGACTCGCCCGGGGCTGGGGGACTCGCCGGGGCTGGGGGACTCGCCCGGGGCTGGGGGACTCGCCCGGGGCTGGGGGACTCGCCCGGGGCTGGGGGACTCGCCCGGGGCTGGGGGACTCGCCCGGGGCTGGGGACTCACCCGGGCTGGGGACTCACCCGGGGCTGGGGACTCGCCCGGGACTGGGGACTCACCTGGGGCTGGAGGTCGGGGTCGGCGGAGGTCCACTGGGTGGTGTAGTCCTTCAGGAAGTTGTTGATGTGTGTCACGACGGAGCCGGCCAGCACCGGCACCTGTCCCAAGTCCAGCCACTCCAGCCTCCTGTCAACACAACACCTGTCTGTACTGGTCACTGTAGCATACCTGTTAACACCTGTCCCATCTCCAGCCTCCTGTCAACACAACACCTGTCTGTACTGGTCACTATAGCACATCTGTTAACACCTGTCCCATCTCCAGCCTCCTGTCAACACAACACCTGTCTGTACTGGTCACTATAGCACACCTGTGAACACCTGTCCCATCTCTAGCCTCCTGTCAAGACAACACCTGTCTGTACTGGTCACTGTAGCACACCTGTTAACACTTGTCCCATCTCCAGCCTCCTGTCAACACAACACCTGTCTGTACTGGTCACTATAGCATACCTGTTAACACCTGTTCCATCTCCAGCCTCCTGTCAACACAACACCTGTCTGTACTGGTCACTATAGCACACCTGTTAACACCTGTCCCATCTCCAGCCTCCTGTCAACACAACACCTGTCTGTACTGGTCACTGTAGCACACCTGTTAACACCTGTCCCATCTCCAGCCTCCTGTCAACACAACACCTGTCTGTACTGGTCACTGTAGCACACCTGTTAACACCTGTCCCATCTCCAGCCTTCTGTCAACACAACACCTGTCTGTACTGGTCACTGTAGCACACCTGTTAACACCTGTCCCATCTCCAGCCTCCTGTCAACACAACACCTGTCTGTACTGGTCACTGTAGCACACCTGTTAACACCTGTCCCATCTCCAGCCTCCTGTCAACACAACACCTGTCTGTACTGGTTACTGTAGCACACCTGTTAACACCTGTTCCATCTCCAGCCTCCTGTCAAGACAACACTTGTCTGTATGGGTCACTATAGCACACCTGTTAACACCTGTCCCATCTCCAGCCTCCTGTCAAAACAACACCTGTCTGTACTGGTCAATATAGGACACCTGTTAACACCTGTCCCATCTCCAGCCTCCTGTCAAGACAACACCTGTCTGTACTGGTCAATATAGGACACCTGTTAACACCTGTCCCATCTCCAGCCTCCTGTCAACACAACACCTGTCTGTACTAGTCACTATAGCACACCTGTCAACCATCCTGATGCAGCATAGACAGTGAAGGTTCAGGTTTAACTCTACAAGCGATATCAAAATTAAAACAAAGTACCTTTCTAAACCATCAAATATCTTAATCTAGTATTAATAGACATTTTCTTTTGCATCTGTTCTATAGAACATTCTTTGGCGAACATTCTACCGTTAATTTTATAGTTATACACCACAAAATATCTTTGTAAATGTAGAAAATATCCAAACATTTAATGAGTCACTGAACATGGCCTCTGAGATGGCCAGGATCTTAAAGGTCGGGTGAAAAGGAAGGGACCACAATGTTAGAAATTGTTAATTAACATCTATATTGGGTACACATACACTTTTTATCTATATAGATAGCATTTTGTTTTATCTATAGAGGGTGATATTGCAGCCCGTCCTCCTAAAGTTTGCCTAACGTCAAGAGGTCTAAGATAACCTCAAGATAACGTCAAGAAAACGGTCAAATTAAAGTGTCTTCTTCGAACCTTACCAGAAGAGCCAAAACAGAAAACGGGACACACCAGCCGCTTCCATTTTTCTAGTATGACGATTTTTGTCCTTAGGGGTAAACGCGTACGAGGGAAATGCGACGTTCTTTGTAGCAGGACAAGTTGTCTGGAGTTATTACCTCCCTCTGCTAATCAACACATTACCAAAATGGTGGAAATGACATGTCCAGGAAGCATATCTAATGTGCTTATGGAGACAAGACCTAGTCACCAGTAACTGGGTAAAGTGGTCGTTGGGAAGAGTGTTCAAATATTATCGAACGGAAGAGAAGCCAGTTTTCAGGCAGACGAAACGCCAGCAATGACATGTAGAAAATAAAAGGCACATACGGACATGTATAAAATAAAGCCTCCAACCGACAAATACAAAACAAAAGCCTCATACCGACAAACATAAAACAAAAGCCTCATACCGACAAACATAAAACAAAAGCCTCATACCGACAAACATAAAACAAAAGCCTCATACCGACAAACATAAAACAAAAGCCTCCTACCGACAAACATAAAACAAAAGCCTCATACCGACAAACATAAAACAAAAACCTCATACCGACAAACATAAAACAAAAGCCTCATACCGACAAACATAAAACAAAAGCCTCCTACCGACAAACATAAAACAAAAGCCTCCTACCGACAAACATAAAACAAAAACCTACCGACAAACACAAAATAAAAGCCTCCCACTGGCAACAAATAACATCTAAGGTAAACTTGCCTTAAAACACCAGCGAATACAGCCCACATTGGAGAACTTGCAATAGGAGAACAGTTTGTTCTCCCAATTTGCCACTCCGGCTAAACAACAATACGAACCAAAGCAAACTACCTAACCTGTCGAGACGGATGCACTGAAAACGTCATTATTACAGGACTTTCCTGCTAATACGCCGTATTTATTTTTGTTTACGTATTAGGCTAGAAGAGGAAGAAGAGAGAGAAAATGGCGGGTCACCACTCACTGGCATAGTCTGGCGAACTCTGTGGAGACGGCGTGCGCCCGGCGTTGGATGGCTCTGATGGCGTGGCGGGTGGTGGCGTTGACGGAGGCGGCGTTGACGGCCAACTGGCCACTTGTGGTGTCCCCCGGCAAGGACTTGGACTGGAGGGTATTCATGCACTCCGACTCGTACAACGCACTCAGCTCCTGCAGCCACTGGCTCACCGACGCGTTTCTGAAACAGCGACAAGACACAGAGTCCATTACCCAGTACTTTGCAACAGTTCCTAAGACTTAATGTACAGTACGTGGTTTACCTTGATCAAGCGTTGCACTCTTGCTTAGTCTCGGGAGCTGGTGAGTATACTGTGGTATACTCAAGCTTTCCCCCTCATGTCGGAGGAAAGTATTTGATTCCAATGGGGGATAAATCTATGGTAATATATGTTCTCCGAGGCCCTCAGCCCAACTCCCCGGCCCTCACCCCTACTCCCCGGCCCTCACCCCTACTCCCCGGCCCTCACCCCTACTCCCCGGCCCTCACCCCTACTCCCTGGCCTCGGGCCCATCCAGGAGTGTCCACCAGAGGCAGGAGCACAGTAACACTACGAAGCTCGTGTTGGCGGGTGATGGTAATAACAGGGGCTGTTGTACATTGTCGAGTGGGGGGTTCACGCCCCCTCTTTCTTCCCCCTCCACCTGGAGAGGTGGGGGGGGGGGGGTTGTCATGGAGGGGTCAGGGGACGGAGGAAGAAGAAGTGGAGGAGACAGAGTGAAGAGAAAAAGTGTGTGGCGAGGGGAAGGAATGATTCACTAATATTGTAATGTTTGAAGTACTCTTTCTCGGTGTAACTTTGATACACGCACACGCACGCACGCACGCGCACGCACACACGCACACACACACACACACACACACACACACACACACACACACACACACACACACACACACACACACACACACATACATTTTGCAGCATGACAATTCCGTGGGTGACAATCAGAGAAGGAGAAGTCATCCCACAGAACCTCTCACATTCCACAGCTCTCTATATGCAAATCGGGGCTCAGTGAGTTCCCCTCATTACTCCCCCCCCCCCTCTCTCTCTCTCTCTCTCTCTCTCTCTCTCTCTCTCTCTCTCTCTCTCTCAAGGGTCACTGACCAGATGCTGCTACTGTTGACGCTACTTCAAGGGTGTTAAACCGCTCGGGTCAAACCAGTGGAGGAGGGGAGGTGTCAGAGGGGACTGACTCCAAACCAATGACTGGCATTCCCAACCCCTTACTTCTTATCCACATCAACTAGGTTAGCCTCGTCAGCCTGTGGCAACAGTTGGACCAAACGCTCACAAGTCAAGCCTGGCCTCAGGCCGGGCTCGGGGAGTAGAAGCACTCACAGCACCCCATCAAGCAGGTGTATGTGGGCCTGCGGGCCGCTCCAAGCAACAGTCTGGTGGACCAAACTCTCACAAGTCAAGCCTGGTCTCGGGCCGGGCTCGGGGAGTAGAAGCACTCACAGCACCCCATCAAGCAGGTATCAAGCAGGTTATATACATGTTTAGCTCATATCAAACTGCATTCATTATAGTCACTTGCATTCGTGGAAACTCGCAGCTCGGCGCCTACAAATTCCTTGTGAGTTCAGGAGGACTCCAGGTGGCTGCAGTCTGATAATATACCGGGGGTCCATGGGTTTAGGTGAGTGTATGGGGTGACCCAGACACGCACGTTCGATCCCGCCGTACTGCTCCAAACATTTTCTCATAGATATATCGTCCAAGTGCTTGGGCACCATCCCCCACCCCCAGTCCCATCCCAAATTCATATCCTGACCCCTTCCACGTGCTGTATAGTAATGGCTTGGCACTTTCTCCTGAGTACGCTTTCTCTCTGTCCCATAGACATATCACGTTATTGTGATTTCGTCGAGGACATAACTCTGTGTTCAAACGTGGCACCATGAACGAAACCGCTGCATCTGTAATCACCAGGTACCTAGCAGTAAATAGGTACCTGAGAGTTAGTCAGCTCCTACGGGCTGTTTCTTGGAGATGTGTAACAAAAAGGAGGCCTGGTCAAGGACCGGGCCGTTGGGACGCTAAGCCCCGAAATCATCTCGAGATAACCTGGAAATAATCACCTCGAAATCTTCAAAAGTCCCCATATTTCGTAATGAGCAAGATTTGGGTCACTCCGGCGACCCACTAACGAGCATACTTTAGGAACTACATCTTCAACGACATCTTTTTACCCTATCGTAGCTCAGTCGGTTAAGGCAGTGTCTGGGATGCTCCTGGACGCAGGTTCGAATCCTCGTCACGGCCCTTTGTGGATTTGTCCATCTTCAACCTCGTCGTCCCACATTAGTTGAAGGAGTGCGCCAAGACGATCCGGTTTGACGAGTCCCGTTCGCGTCTAAGTTCTTGAGCCAGTCAAAATAATCCGGATTGGGTTGATGTGGAGCGACGCGGGCATGCGGCGCGCTCGCACACTGCCGTCACCTGCAGCGACTCGAATTCAAAGGTATTCATTGTAAGGGAATTGAATCTTGCTGATACTGCTTCATGGGGCTGGAATATCATCGGTATGGGCTAGAATCCTCCTGGCTTTGGCAAATGGTTAAATATCATTCTGGCATGGACTGAAATATCATGTGAGGAATCATTCAGAGTATCTCAGATCAACTTCCCCCCCCCCCCTCCTTCCTCCTCATCTACCACACTGAGATATACGTCAAACGCTGGGATCAACCCCACCCTATTCTGTACCCCACTGGGCTCACTCCCACCCTATTCTGTACCCCACTGGGCTCACTCCACCCCTATTCTGTACCCCACTGGCTCACTCCACCCCTATTCTGTACGCCACTGGGCTCACCTCGCCCTATTCTGTACCCCACTGGGCTCACCTCGCCCCTATTCTGTACGCCACTGGGCTCACCTCGCCCCTATTCTGTACGCCACTGGCTCACCTCGCCCCTATTCTGTACGCCACTGGCTCACCTCGCCCCTATTCTGTACGCCACTGGGCTCACCTCGCCCCTATTCTGTACCCCACTGGGCTCACCCCACCCCTATTCTGTACGCCACTGGGCTCACCTCGCCCCTATTCTGTACCCCACTGGGCTCACTCCACCCTTATTCTGTACCCCACTGGGCTCACCTCGCCCCTATTCTGTACCCCACTGGGCTCACTCCACCCCTATTCTGTACCCCACTGGGCTCACCTCGCCCCTATTCTGTACACCACTGGGCTCCCCCACCCCTCTCCCCTTTACCAGCTTCCACCAGTTAACATTCCTCAGCATCCCAGGAAACTGAGGCCATTCCGAGTGAAGATAAGTGCACCTACAGGAATGTCAGCGGCGGCAGGAGGGCACACGAAGGGGGGAAGGCGGCTGGTAGATTAATAGGCTGGTAGATTAATAGGCTGGTAGATTAATAGGTAGGATAAGTAGACACGGGGGAAAGGAGTGAGGGAGGTTGGGAGGTCTGGCAAGGGAGATGTATGTGCTAGGGTGTAGAGGTGGACCTGAGAGAGGGTGACAGGTGGTTATATCGTAGACGGGTAGACCAAAGGTAGATGGGTAGCCTAGCCTATTGTGGAGAGGTAGCCAGCCTACTGTAGACTGCTAGTCCAAGGTAGACATGTAGCCCCAAGATGGACAGGTTGTCCTATGGAGACAATTAACCCGAGACAGGTAGCCGAAGATAAGACAGGAAGACTATGGAAGCGGCAGATGACTTAGAACGGTAAGAATAGTGATGATAACAATCGAAGAATTGAACAGAACGAATGGATCAAATCGGGACTCAGACTCGCCCTCACGGCCCGCCTTCAAGAAAGGTGTGAAATACACCCAAGAACTTCCATCAAGTGTTCACTACAGACTCGAGACACCTTCCAGCGGTACTGGACAAGCAACACTTACCTGAGACATTGAGAAACATGCAAGATGCGACACAGGCGGTAAACATCAACTTGAAGATCAAGACGTACCAAAGGCTGCAATGCCAAACAAAGTCATGTCGTGGGGCAGTAAAGAAGGCTGCCGAGGCCTTCAGAAACCTTAAAACACAAGGGGAGAACTGCCAAACAGCTGGAAGATGGCAAATGATATGCCTGCATTAGACAAAGGAGGAATAGATGTAAGCTTTACGGGGTTGTATCGCTGACAGATGTATCTGTTTAACCCGGGGCCACTTGCATCATCTGAGCATCGACTCGGTACCAACATATCCACAGTTGTACCAACCGTACTAGGTTGGTTCTGGTTCTTTCCCCTTACTTTAGGGGTCTTCTCCCCCTCCCTAGACGTCCTCTTCCCCTCCCACAGAGGTCCTCCTCCCCTTCCTACACCTTAGCATCAATTTGATCGAAAATCAAAGGTCACAGGTTCGAGCCCCGTAGAGGAACGAGGTCACACTCTGGGTACAGTGAGAGGCCAGGTCAAGAGGTCAAACTTGAGGAATGTAAATATAGAGCTTGCTTAACAGAGTGTGTGTGTGTGTGTGTATTCACTTAGTTGTATTCACTTAGTTGTATTTTAGGGGGTTGAGCTTTGCTCTTTCGGCCCGCCTCTCAACGTCAATCAACTGTTTACTAACTACNAGTGTTCCTGGTCTTCTTCCAGTCCTTAAAGCTCAATCTCAATCACTCAACCGTCCTCGCCATCGCTCTATTGACAGGGTGAAGAGAATTTGGATTATGGCAGTATCTTGGTGAGGATTTGGGTCGGCTTTCGGGGGAATATTGTCTGGCCTCGGTGGTACCTTTGTGCGCCTTCACACAAATGAACCGTTTTTTAAGGCGGCGATGTCTTTTGTGTAGCTGTGTTGACTAGACGCTTTTGCCCGTCTGAACTGCTTTGCTTCATGATGTTCCCTGCGCTGATCCACTGAAGATATCAACTAAAGCACGTACAAGAATTCGACGCGTTCTTCTAGTACTTGTCACGTGTTATTTCCCCTTGTCGCTGTTGCAAGTGTAAGTTGATGCAACGGAGAAAATAAACTTTTGTTCATGCTTACACAATGTCAGGAATGTCAGTCTCGTTACTCTATCCACATGTCATCCCAATTTATACACGCTTCAAAGCTGTTCACAAATGGTTACGATTTACCGTCCCGTACGAAGCCCTTCTCACAATATTGAACATATTCACTCCTGTGTCCGTACACAGCAAGTCTCACCTGTCGCCACCATTAACGTTTCTTGTATATCCTCTTGCTTATAAAACGAGGCTTGCTTGGTCTCTGTGAACCACTCAAACTCGATCCTGGTGTAAACATAATCATAGTCTGTGATTCAATTCATCGTGTGGTTGTGGTGTTTGACTTAAAGTCTATCAACTACACGAGGACTATAATCTCTGAGTTACTGACCAGCCAGCAAGTAATGGTCCAGGAGGCTCCGAAGCCTCGTTACTTGATTTTTTAAGTCAAGGTTGGGTGGGGCTCAAGTGTATACTTAGACCAAACTATAAGGGCTCACGTATACGCTTCAATGTATAAACAAAGATCAAAAAGTGGTTCCATGCACCCGCCAACCCCCAGCTGTTTATAAATGAAGAAACGGTTTACACACGACTCACAAATGATTTCGTTCGAACACTTCCGGAACAAGTGATTCACTGACGAATTTTGTTCGAACCCCAACGCTGTAAATGCTTCACCCACGTACTACAAATACAAATAATTGCCAACAGAACCTAAACACCTAATATAACCAGTGCCTAAATATGCACAATATGCTAATACATAACAATATTAATTTATATTTTAGAAAATTCTGTTTTGAATGAAATAGCAAGTTAAAATTGATGAATGTGTCTTTGGGGTAGACCGCTGGATGGAATGGACTTGATCCGAGGACCGGTTGGCTGGTTGACAGTTTGCCAGTTGTGTCCAGTCGACGGACACTGTCTCCTCCCTCGCCAGACTGGCCAACAGTGCTCCAGGGATAGACGTGCTTGTCAACCCGTCCTCTCCACTAATACCACGTTATGGTAGGTAATGGTATCCAACGCACCAAATATACAACCCGTCCTCGCAAATTCGTATAGTCAATATTGACTTATTAGTTACCTGCATAGGTGACATACTTAACATAATAGCTTCCCTTGAAAATCTTCATAGAAAACACCGACCTTACCTAACCTACTTAGTATGTTAACATAAGCATCTTATTGCTTTGTAATTACAATTATTACCTAACCTATACCTATAATAGGTTAAGTAACACTTGTAATGACGAAGCTATAAGATGCTTATTTTAACATACTAAGTAGGTTAGGTAAGGTCGGTGTTTTCTATGAAGCTTTTCAAGGGAAACTATTATGTTTAGTATGTCACCTATGCAGGTAACTAATAAGTCAATATTGACTATACGAATTTGCGAGGACGGGTTGTCCAGTGATAGACGTGCTTGTCAACCCGTCCTCTCCACTAATACCAAGTTATGGTAGGCAATGGTATCTAACGCACCAAATATAACAGTGCTTGGAAAAAGTTAGTGCTTGCAACAATCCTCGTTTTCTATGCATGGATTGGTTAGGTTAGGTGGATGGCTTAGATTCGGGCGTTTGTGGTTAGGTTAAAATGGATGTTGGCCGACGAGGCAATCCAAGTGAACGGGGCTGTTTCAGCCTCTCTTGTACGACAACGATCACGTCATGAACGACCTTCCAAACAGAGCGTTTTGTACTAAGACGTTGTTACGTTTTCACTAAATGTTGCCAGAATGCACGTCCATGAATATTTATTTTTTTTTTTTAATTGACGACATATATTTATTATTTAAAGATTTTTGTAGTTTACCTCTATGCAATTAAGCTTAGTTTTACATTATAGGTTTTGGTCAAGCAGAGACTATTCGGTGAAGGTACTAAATTTATATTAAATACAAATTTATTTATATTATATATATATATATACACACACACACACACACACACACAGTGAAGTTAACGACATCATCAAGAGGAGCCTCACCACAGCTGGATGCCCAATATAGAGAGAGCCCCGTTACCTAACGCCGTGTAACTCTGATGCTCTTATTGGTCGCCCGGATGGTATCACAGTGAACCCCTGGAAGAATGGCAAGCAGTTGGTATAGGACTACACGTGCGTATCAACCCTGGCTAACACCTACATTGACCTCAGCGTTGCACAACCAGGTGGCGCTGCCACCCACAGGGAAGCAGCCAAATCCCGTAAGTATAGAGAACTTGATCACCACTACAATTTTGTCCCCATTGCTTCTGAGACACTCGGTGCCTGGGGTAAAAGTGCTACCAGTTTTTTTTTAAGGAATTGGGTTCTAGGCTCATTGAAACAACAAGGACCCTAGAGCTGCCAGCTTTCTTTTCCAGCGCCTCAGCGTGGCGATACAGAGGGGAAATGCGCACTGCATTCAGGGTTCCTGCCCGCCATCTGAGGAGCTGGAGGAACTCGACAAACTATGATAACCATCTTTGTACCCTATATGTAACTCCTTTTTTGTAACAAAGTTCAAATAAAACAAATTATATATATATATATATATATATATATATATATATATATATATATATATACTTTAATTTTGAACAGTCGTTCGCCTCGGCCTAGTTCGCAACGCTCGGCTTGCCGAATAGAAACAACATAATATTAGCTGGATTTTTTTGTTAACTATCGCGGTGTTTACATGTATGAAGAATTAAGTAAACTTCAGCCGATAACAAGCTCCCTCCCCCCCCCCCTCCTCCCTGTTCATATATGTACTCTTTGGAAGTGTCAAAGATCATTAACATATTTTAGAAACTTTTCTTAACTTTTCAAGTTTCGTAAAGAAACTTCAGCTTGAGTTTTGTAGCCAATAGCTCCAAATCTTTCGAGTCCTACAACTGCAAGTCAGAATCACAACGTGAACATAATTATATCATGGAGAATGAAGCTCTTTAAGGGAAATTCAAACACTCGCTCCAGTATATCATTTATATTAATATATATACAATATGATACAACAAATGGAATGTACAGATTATACACAAGAGGTTTAATAAACTTTTTGGTAGAGACAAGTGACTAGCAAGATGGTGGTCAAAGGCCTTAGTTAAGACAAGGCTCGTGGTTTTCCATCTCGATATCCATTATTACCGACAAGTTATATAAAATATGAAAGATTTCGAAGGATAAAAACTGTTTCAACAGTTCCTGGAAGGCGTGATATATGTATATAAGTATTCTGTCATGTTATTCTAAAAGAAAGTAGGAATATCAAGGATACAATTTTATGTATTAAAGGTTCACTGTGCTGGGATCTTCCATAACAAATGTGCTGGATAAAAACTAGGAACAAATTCTATATGAAATTTGGATGAAGCGATTAATGTCAAATATTTTTTTTTTTAGAATAATTTTCAGTCGACTGATTTGTTAAGACGTCAATTTAGGACTTTCATGCACATCTTTCCTCTCACTAAAAACACAATAAAGAATTCACAAGTCAACTATAGGGCCTCTCGAATTAATTTTTAACTTTCTCCACTATGTTTCCATAGCGGCAGGAGATCAGGACCTTGATGCTGTGAACCTCTTCTCTCCTCTAGAGGCAGACGACAGGCTCCGGGTGTAAGGACACGTCCGTGATGACACGCCGTCTTCGATGCTAATGCATCTTTGACGACGCTGGAGGAGACGTAAGGGTGTCACTGGCGCTTCCTCTACACATAGCTCTCCTGTCGGGAGGAGTAGATGAGGAAGGAGTCTAGAAGGCGGGGCTCGACCAGCTCGGCGGCGTCCATCCCTCGCAGCTCCTCAGAGCCCAGCGACGACGCAATCTTCCGCAGGGCCGCCTGAAACAATCGTAATTATAAGGTATGTTGACTCCTACAAGAATCAGTTAAGACAGTTTTAAAGTTTACCGTCACAGCTTTCTTGGGGTAAATTTTGATATTTTAGTCTATCCACCAGGGTTATTGACTAGTGTAACAGTTAATGTGTTCTTGTAGTTGGGAACGATTGTTCTACATATGTTCTAAAATTGTGTTTATTTTGGTAAAGCAGAAATCTAGGCCAGTTGTGTGGTTAACTGCTTTTGCCAGGGTGGATCTGGGTAGAGCCAGACCAACAAACCATTCACCACGTATCGACCAAGGGGATCCAGGGGACTAGGAGAACCATTAGAGAGAGGGGCAGTGTCTTATCAGGGTCCCGAGGCTTTGGGTTTCAAATGAGGCTATATATTCAAGAGGGGCCCAAACACCAACCACTCACCCCCATGTTGCCTACAGGCATCGCTCTATCATTGGCTTATAGATTTAAGTGGGCAATTGGTCTATGGTTTTAGGGGCATGACTTGTGCCCTGGCATATGATCCTGGGTTCGAAGGGGCAGGAAAGTCACTGCCAGTCAGTGGTCTTTGGTACTTTCATAAGCAGTGTTGTTAGTACACTGTTCCCATTTCATATTCATTGCCTTGTTAAGGATATAGTGTAGGATGTCTTAATTCATGTTAATGATCGTGTAGTTTGAGTATTAATTACTATTCTATCTTATCTACTAGCATGCTGGATAAGTAGTCGAGCTCTGCTCTCGTTCCTTTGTTTCGCTGTTTTAATTATCCATATCCTCCCAGAGTTTTTTTTTAACTAATTGCTCAAGTATATTGTTGAGGTGTTCAACATCTGAACGTTTCCAGTGACTAGGGGATAAGGATTCCGACTTCCTCGAGAGAGCAGGTAGAATGTGAAGTGATGACCTGGGCAGGTGTTATTGAACGTGAAAGTTAGGGCACCTGTGGTCATTAAGAGTGTCACCGGGCTTACAGGAAAGGTGGACAATACTAAGAGTTCACAAGTGTTAAACGGGTATTATAAATGGTGGCAGCGGTGGGATAAGGACACAATTTGTTACCGAATCATTACATTTTTTTTGCACATAATAACGAATATATAATAACTCGTATTGCCAATATGGCAATGCTGTCCCCTGTTAAATAGCACTGGGATAGAGATCTTTGTCTTGTCCACTTTTCCTGCATGCCAGAAAGGCAATCGACCCAAGTCTTGGCCATACCAAACTGAACACATTTTTAAGAACACGTGTAGAACCACCATTCCCCACCAACACAAATGAACTGTTGCATCAGGAATGCCAACTGTACAACTTCTGGAGTAGTCAGCCCATTTAAAATGCTGTGACGTCAGTAAAGATCACATCCTAATAACCTATGTTCAGTAATGTTGGTCAATTTATTTATTTTACAGATACATTGGGTTGAGAGTACATAACATTGGTGTTTGAGCGTTACATTCTCGCAAAGCCACTGACACGCATAGCATTAATGTCAAGAAGTAAATTACAATGACATTGAATATTCAGAAATGTACTACTAACAATTAAATACAACAAGCAAAAAACCTAATTTTTATTTACAGATATGATTTTTTTGTTTACTAATTGCACAACTGCAATGCACGCAAGCAAGATGAACTTAAACCTAAAAAGCCTACACCCTCACCAGGCAGGCGACGAGGACGGCGTCGCTATGGTTCCTTTCCTCTTCGTCCTTGCATAGCCTCACCAGCCGCGCCGCCCCGCCCAGCTCCACCACCTGCCGCGCCACCCTCGCCTCCCGACACAACCTGACGGAGGCACCAACTTGGTAATTACAACTGTTAAAAATGGTTTTATCACTTTGATATTTGTGAAAAGTGTCTGTCACCCTCTTGTATAGGTGAATGATTGAGGGACAGGGGGCCAGATTCACGAAACCACTTACGCACGTGTACATCTTTCCTCAATCTTTGACGGTTTTGGTTACATTTATTTAACAGTTTACAAGCATGAAAACGTGCCAATCAACTGTTGTTATTGTTATAAACAACCTCCTGGTGCTTCGGAGCTCATTAACTGTTTAATAATTGTAAACAAAGCCGCCAAAGATTGAGAAAAGATGTACAGGTTCGTAAGTGCTTTCGTGAATCTGACCCCAGATGCTTGGGATTAATCTCTCTAAACTTTGCAGGGTTACTAGTCTTCGGGGATGGTCATAGGTGGGTCTGAGTTGATCCCCATACTCTTGCTTTTGCAGGATATAGCAACTGATGCTAATTACGAATCTCCTTAAATACCAGACTCCATCGCCACAATAACATGCATCTAGCATATTAGCTTCTACATAATTAACCTTTAATCTTCTGTAATTTAGTTGATGAGGACAATGATGTAAGAAGTGAAGGGTAGGGAAGGTAGTATAGCAGACAGGTGATGATAATCTTGTGGATAGGGTGTGAAGATGGTCACAGTGGCGAGGATGGGTGTGTGTGGTATACCTAGTAATTGAAGGGTGCGTGAGGGATGGTTACAGAGGCTAAGTCTGTGTTAGTAGGATGATTATAGTGAGTAGGGAAGCTGTGACCTCCGTGACCCCAAACAGCCTCACTTTTTGTTCACACTAAAGTATTCTTGTTACATATATATGAGCTATCTTTGCATTAGTGTCTGTATTAGTGGAGTCTCTCTAGGTGTGGTTTTCACCGCAGAAGTCTCGATAGTATATGGGGGCCCGCCGGCTCAGGGAGAAGAGCCGGCCCCCCAACACCTCTGCCGCCCCCAGCTTGGGGACCAGAAACCAAGCCGGCAGGTCCGGCTCTGCTCCCCAAGCCAGGAGGCCCGGCTTCAGTAGAGCCAGCCTATAATTTGCAAATAGGTTTGCATTGTGCAGCTTCATCACACCTGGAGTGTCAGGATATCTGGGGGTGTCACACCTGGAGTGTCAGGATATCTGGGGGTGTCACACCTGGAGTGTGAGGATATCTGGAGTGTCACACCTGGAGTGTCAGGATATCTGGGGGTGTCACACCTGGAGTGTCAGGATATCTGGGGTGTCACACCTGGAGAGTGTCAGGATATCTGGGGTGTCATACCTGGAGAGTGTCAGGATATCTGGGGGTGTCACACCTGGAGTGTCAGGATATCTGGGGTGTCATACCTGGAGAGAGCGATAGCGGACTTCTGTTGTATTCTCTCTGCCGTGGCCACCTCCGGGAGGCGGTGGGTGGGGGCGGGGCGGGTGTGGAGGAGGGCCAACAGGAGGGCCACGCCCCCGCCCACCACCACCTCCTCTGCTGCCTCCCGCCACCCCGCCAGGTTAGCCAACACCGTCGCGATCTGCCGGGGAGGAAACTCACTGAGAATGTCTTCTCTAATTGCAAGTTTTGCCAACGAGCAACGAAGTTTGAAGTTAATAAAAAATACTTAAAAACGTTATGAGCTCGACTCCAAGTGGTGTTAAGAGACTTTAATATAAAAAGAGGTTTAACAGGATCGAAGTAAAAAAAAAAATCTTCATATTTGAGGGGAAACTAAAGAATTATAAAAAAGTTTAGCAAGATGGACGTAAAAAATCTCCATGTTTGGGAGGGAAGCTGACCTGATCCTTGGTGAAGATGGAGATGGTGGGATTGTCTCTAGCGGCCTTAAGGAGGACCTTTGCGGTGCCGGCGGCCCTCATGGCCTCGACACACCCGCCGTCAAGGAAGGTCAGGTTGGCCAGCGCCGCAGACGCCAGCAGGAAGATCTCCGAGGACCGCGTACCCTGAGCCAGTCCTGTCAAGGGAGATTGAGACGTTGGTAACGACGCTTAACATATTCCCACAAGAGCAATTGACACAAAAGTTGGAAGCTGTTCTGCGCTTATCCCCTGTTAATTCAACGAGGATTTCGCAAGGGAAAAAAAATCTGCTTTTTGTTATGGAACAAAATTACATTATTGGACAAATGAATTTAACAAGGGCATCGATTTACGTGCGTAGCCCAAGGGGCAGTTTTGAGCGTACAAGCGACGCGTTGGAGCTCCACAACGGACTAAAAAAAATAAGCGCAAGACAGCTTCGCTAATTGTTCTTTTATGTGGCTTAATCGTGTCATTACGGGAGCCATTAACGGTTTAGATTAGTTGTAGAGAGTGTTTTGAGTTTACCTGTGAGGGCGGCGACGATGGCGCCCATGTGGGTGTGCAGGGCGGCGAGGCGGTGGGCGTTCTCCACCCAGGGCGAGGTGATCTGCGCCAGGACCCCGGCCGCCTCGCTGCGCTCCTCCTCTGGTCCCTCCTCGTCACACAACACCTCCGCCACCACCTCCACGCCTCCAGCCTGGGACACAAGTTCAAGTATGTTTATTGAGACAAGAAAGAAATACATCTGAAAGGGATAGAGTAGCTTAGGCTATTTCTACCCCCCCCCCCGTAAACCTGGGACACAACGTACACAATAAAATTTAAGAGTCCGACATACTGTGCAAATTTAAAACATATCAAAAATATAAAACGTCAATATATATTTTGTCGGGGGCAGGAAACCTTTTTTCTTGCCTTAACGACACAAAACCCCTCCTCCTCCCCCCCCCTTACCCTCCCTCTCTCCCCATAGAATAGGGGCGGAGCTATCAGTAGGACTGCTTGTCAACCCATCCCATTGCCGAGCCTCGTCCTCACCCACCATTAACCACGCCCCCCCCCCACCCCGTCATTTATAAAACAAATTACCCGTCGCTGCAAAATGGAGGGAAATGACCAAGTGGAGTGAGGGGCGTTGATCAATGGGAACGTGGATTAAGTGCATGAAGGTTTAATAGCTGTTTAATCGGGGTGAGGATCACGTCTATTGGCGGATCACGTCTATTGGGGGATCACGTCTATTGGGGGATCACATCTATTGGCGGATCACGTCTATTGGGGGATCACGTCTATTGGCGGATCACGTCTATTGGCGGATCACGTCTATTGGGGGGATCACGTCTATTGGGGGGATCACGTCTATTGGCGGATCACGTCTATTGGGAGATCACGTCTATTGGGGGATCACGTCTATGGGGGGATCACGTCTATTGGGAGATCACGTCTATTGGGGGATCACGTCTATGGGGGGATCACGTCTATTGGGGGATCACGTCTATTGGGGGGATCACGTCTATTGGGGGGATCACGTCTATTGGGGGGATCACGTCTATTGGGGGGATCACGTCTATTGGGGGGATCACGTCTATTGGGGGGATCACGTCTATTCAGTAAAGGCGTATTTCGACATGCCGCAGAAGCTCCCTGCTCACTCTCTCAAGCAATTTCTTCATTCCAAACTAAATTTCATGAAATGGGTCTGCTGGGAGTACCTCATCTATGTAGACATGTCTGCTGGGTCTACCTCGTCTATGTAGACATGTATACCGGGTGTATCTCACGTAGGTGTACAAA
>WNGS01065845.1:0-31009 GCA_020271785.1 Procambarus virginalis | reverse complement strand
AAAAAAAATCTATCGCTCCAAAATATCAGCCAAACCTCTCTTAACCACTTAACTGCGCCAACCGAGTTTTCTCGGTCGGCGGGAAACTGCGCCAACCGAGAAAACTCTTTTCGATTTTTCGTAACCAATCTAAATGTGTACGAGCTTGGTTGTGTACGAAATGGACTCTTAGGACCTCCAGTGAGAGGCAGCCATCTTGGAAAAAAATCCCAGAATGCCCTGGGGCTGCTGGCTGGGTTAGTACTGAATGAGCAACCATGGGTGGCGCACGCGCCTCTGGCTCCAAACACCTGTCCGACGCGGTGTTGAAGATAATGCTCTGTCAGTGAAATTCAAACCTTATTGTTTGAAGAACATAAGGGTCATAATGTTGGGGAAGCCAGGCGCAATAAGGACCTAACACAAAGGTCGGATGCAAGTGATACAGCACCTAATGAGGACGATACAGGGAGCGTATCCAGTTGTAGCTCTGAGCGTCATCTTTGCAATTCTATGCTATTTATTTAGATGATACTTAGATGAATCATTTTTTGCGTTCAGTGATGATGCATCTGATACAAATGGCATAGATGAACAGTGTTAGCGGCTTCCATTTTGGTGTTTTCCATAGATATTTTCAAGAATGCCTGAATCTCTTCTCAACTGACGGACACTCTTGAGTCTAGTTGAATCTCTTCCTGACTGATGGACACTCTTGAGGCTAGCTGAATCTCTTCCTGACTGACGGACACTCTTTACGTATGCTGAATCTCTTTCTGTGTGGGACCATACAAAGCGATCTTTTCAAGACTATCTTACAAATTGATCTTTTCCTATAATCTTTTCAATACTACCTTATGCTTTACAAGCTTGGTTACATACAACCTACAAGTACTAAAGCCAAGGGTGTATGTGAGTGCGTTATTTGCAAGCACACAGAATGAAGAAACAAGCAGCGAAAATTTATCTGTACCTGGTGCACTGAGCGAAGTCGCGCTGTGTACCATGGGTTACTTCGTTGATTATTACTCAATTCCGAAGTACTGAGTGTGTAATACAGTGTGTTACTGTGAAAATAGTGTGTGAAACTGTACATATTGTAATTTTAGTGAATTTTTAACAGGTAATATTGCGACAATAAACATTTATTGGGACACCACTACTGACACATGTATCACAGTTCCATGGAACATTATGAACGTTCTACTGTATGCATATTATAAAGGACACAAATATGCATCATATACGATAAAAAAACAAATAAAACCGCATTGGAAATACATAAAACAAATAATTGAAAATATATTTGTGGCAACACCCGGTGCTTGAATGGCCCGCTCGACCGTGTCTGGGCGAGTCACGCACGGGCGACCAGGCCCTGATGACGTCACAGCGCACTTTGTCCACGTCCCTACAGCCAAAGTAAGTGGAATTTGGTATTTATTTTTACATAGACATGTTCAGGGAAGGGAATTTATCATTTTACGAAGAAAAAAGAATTTTTTGGGAACACTTCATTTCATGCGCACCGGGGGAATTTCTCAATAAACTCCGCGCAGCACGGTGTTTTAATTTGGCAAAAATGGGTTTTCGTTTCACAGATATAACCACGATGTTATTTAATATGACGCCGTTACAGAACAATACTGGGACACCTCGGGCAGTTCAACACTCATTAATCGGATTTTCGTCAAAATCCGAGGTTTTCACCTCAAGTGGACTCTGACAAAATACAACACGATTTCCTTGAAAAATACAGTAACTAAATTCGGCAAAAATGTAATTATCACTGTTTAATGCTTAAGAACAGAATTACGTCCCTTGCACGCACTAGAGGGTAATACGGCCCTAGAATATACATGAAACATGAAAATTTGAATTTTGCCAAAAAGTCAGATTCTAGCCCAAACTGGACTTAGAAAATTTTCCACCTACATTTCTACTGAAAACAAAAGTTCTAAGTCTAAAAACCCAATTCTAACCGTCTTACTGGTAAAAAACTAGAAAAATATCACTAGCATCGACTGGGAAATCCTAATGACGCCCAGATCTATACGTGACCACGAATACCAATAATTACAGTTAACGACTTTCCGACGTTGACTTAGCCGAAAACTTATCTCAAAATACTTAGAAATATTCCACGAGCTCTATCAAACATTTACAACGAAAATTACTATCGCTTAACAAACTCCTTCACTAACTATAGTGACCGAAATATAATCCTAAGTCCAGAGGATTAACTACACTCTAGAAACAACGCCTCTGACTTAGACTAATACAATAGGGAATAGCAAAACTTAATGTACGGACTTAAGTATACAAGAAAATACTGAACACTTGGGAAAATTTTTAACCGGGATTGAATTTAGGGAAAAAAAATTTTAATCTCTAAACAACGCAAATATAAAGGAATTACTTATAATTTAATTATACTTAATTCAAAGATACACTCGATTTAATCCTATAATCGCTCCTACCGGCTCGCCGTACCGCGCCTAGCCTAGGGGTCTCGACCAGTTAGATTCTAACAGAGCGACACGCAGCTTTCAGCAACAATTAAGACTAGAGACGACTCGCCCCCACTAAGTGTGCAATCACTTAGTCCTTGAATCGCTGCTAGGTAGTTAACTAGTCCGTCCCTCGGAAGCCTCAACACCCTTCACGGATTTAGGTTTTCCTAGCGTTTTGGGTTGTCTAACAACGCCTCTGACTATCTCCTGGTGTCCCACAGATAAATCCACCCAGACAGCCCACAAGGAACTGCTGTTGAGAGTATGGCGGCTCCCAACACCTCTGAATCAATTGCAATGGGTCGAGTAAGGTACCCAGTCCAATAAACTCGGAGCGGTCTCCTACTGAATAATCTTAACAGCCTAATCTTACTAACTAAACCTTAATCGTATCAGCCCGCATGACCCCAAGATTCGCCAATCCCCACTCAAACGCACTGTTGTGAGGTGCACTGCTAATCCTGGCCCGAGGCTGTGGCTGTCCGCCCTACCATCTACGCACATGTCCGAATGGCTAGACGCGTGAGCCTTTCAACAATTGAAACAAAATGTTGAACCACCGTTGTGCACTATTGTAACACGGAGGGGGGGGGGTTCTTGAGTTCTATTCTCTCCCTTTCTCTCTCTGCCCGTATTCTAACTTTTGTTCTCTTTCTAAGGGACCCCAAAACTTTCACTTGAGCCGACCCCACGCCATGTGGTCTTAAGACGATTGACCGACTTAAGATTCTACAACCTGTATGACGTGAAATAGACTTCTAGCAAAGCTCTAGAATCGCCTTCGCTGCCACCATCAGACCAGTAACACTGAGCAATGATCGAGGTCTGGATCGATCATGCTAATCAATCAATCTTGGGGCTTGATCCCCACTAGTAACATATAAACTAGGATCTTACGTTCAGTTTTGGAAATATTAAAATCAAGGGAGTAAATGAATTCCGATTCGGTGTTAGAATCGACCCAGCTCAGACTAGGCCACACTGCCCACGTGGTCCCGGACAAATCAAGTAAATACACAAAAATGGAAATAATGAAAATGCACATTACTAACTATTAATTTATTCAAAAATCTAAAACAAATCTAAATAAGTTCACTCCCTAACCTGAACACTCCCTGGCAATGAGTTGACCTATTCCCTACACAAAAACTCTGAGCAAACTTTACCTTGGGCGACCAGCTAGATGTTTGCTCTGTCTTGGGGCCAATGATGGAGGCCACCTGCCCGAGTCGCTCCTGACCCACACTGTTCTCTCTGCTGCTCCTCTACCCAGGAGCCCAGAGCAGAGTATTGTTCCCATAGCTTACCAAGTTACTTAACAAAGCTTAAGTTTAACCCTTAAACTGCGCATGGCGTATATATCGCCCTGAGTAACATGTCCGACGGTGCGCATGAGTACAATCCACTCAATTTAACGGCCTATATGGGGCTGTACCCTAGTCGTTATTTCCGGAGCTCCGTTATTTCGGAAGTTAGGTCGGGTCGGGTAATTTTTCAAGTAACATTCAGGTAAGATATATTTTATACTGTATAACTAAAATTAAATAAAGTTCATTGTGTAATTGCATTCCAGTTTAGTGCCATGCCGACGATTAAACCAGCTGTTGGCTGCTGCATGGATGATATGTGAACACGGTCTGATCAAGTCCAGATGGGTGGAAAAAAATTGATTCATCCTTTGTATTGCAAAATATTTCATGTATCAATCAGTGATTGTTAATATTTTCTCAATAAAATTTTAGAGATGTGTTTTGATTTACCCTGAACAGTGCAGGTAATGTATTTTTAATGTTATGACACAGGGCGTGGCGGCCAGGCCATAACAATGGCGATCGAGCCTTGTCACTGAGAGCTAGCCAAGACGAAATATTTTGAGCTCACCTTTCTCTGCTAATGATAGAATATACATTTGCAGAGACTAATATGTAGCTTTTGTTGAAAAAAAAATAATATCTTGTAATACTATAATAAAATTGGTAAATTGACTTACTTTTATTGAAGCTGAAGATTACGAAGCTTTGAAGATTACGTCATCCTCTGCAGCGCTTGTTTTATATTGTTTATATTGCATACAGGGTACATACAGTATGCACACTTATTTTCAGGCATTCACTTCACACAACAGCTAGCCTTACTACTAATTCACACGAGTTCTAATTCTAATTCACAATTGAAAATTATTTCTACTGTATATTTACACTGTACAGTATCTTTTTGTCAAGGCTTAAATAATCATTAACACTTACAATAATGTACTCTATCAACACTTTTTACACTAATTTATATGTCTTTCAATCATATTTTATATAGTTAGTGGAGGCTACACGACTTTTGATGGGAATTCAGCATCAGCGGGTGCAACATGGCTTGCAGACCATTCGTTGCTGGCGGATGCTCCATGACTTGTCGATGGGAATTCAGCATCGGTGGGTGCAGCATATCTTGCAGAGCATTCGTTGCCGGCGGAGGCTGCACGACATGTTGATGGGAATTCAGCATCGGCGGGTGCAGCATATCTTGCAGAGCATTCGTTGCCGGTGGAGGCTGCACGACTTGTTGATGGGAATTCAGCATCGGCGGGTGCAGCATAGCTTGCAGAGCATTCATTGCCGGTGGAGGCTGCACGTCATGTTGATGGGAATTCAGCATCGGTGGGTGCAGCATAGCTTGCAGAGCATTCGTTGCTGGTGGAGGCTGCACGTCATGTTGATGGAATTCAGCATAGCTTGCAGAGCATTCGTTGCCGCCGGAGGCTGCACAACTTGTTGATGGGAATTCAGCATCGGCGGGTGCAGCATGGCTTGTAGGGCACTCGTTGCCAGCGGATGCTGCATGACTTGTTGAATTCCCAGTGGGTACTTTCACGAACTCTTGAAATCATGAATTTATCTATTTTTGTCTGAATCTGATTTTCTCTGGCTAATATTCTGAGACACTGCTCTCAGCCGCGTGAGTTAACAGTAAACAAAGCGGTCACATGGCCAGGCGCAGTACGTTCTAGGTCCGTGGGAAAAAAATACCTATTGCGTATACTATAAAAGGTATTTAATAAGAAAACAAAGAATTTTGTTTAATAACAATTGTTTTAAAATATTTTATTAATAATAATTTAGAATTTTCTTCATGAAACTGAATCATTTTGAAAGAAAGTTAAGATTTAATATACCACTCTGGATGATCGCCTGGTCGCCATGTGAGGGGCTGCCGATGCCAAAACAAACCCAATACCGACCGTCGGTAATATCGACCACCAGACCGGTATACAAGGCTCCAGATACCGATCCCTCAAACCGGTCGTTAATACCGGCAGATCGGTATAAAAGAGGCCGTTAAATTGAGTGGATACTGTCAGTACAAACAACATAATTTGAATTACCTTGCCACATATAATTATTAGATATTCAACTAGAAACCTCAACTTGCCTTGTTGTTGTTCGTCTTCTTGATTGATGCCACACATCTTGAAGTTAAGAATTGTTAACAATTTATGTAACCTATACTAACACAACACTAAAAGTAACACTTAAAATTACTGTACAGTTCATTAAGCAAAGTTAGTTTTGACTGCCAGCTGCTGAAGCCTCACTGGTTGAAGGTGCTTGGCTTGCCTGTGAGGCCTCACTTGTTAAAGGCGCTTGCTTGCACCTCACTTGTTAAAGGCGCTTGCTTGCGCCTCACTTGTTAAAGGCGTTTGCATGCCCTCACTTGTTTGAAGGCGCTTGGCTTGCCTGTGGCGCCTCACTTGTTAAAGGCGCTTGGTTGCACCTCACTTGTTGAAGCGCTTGCATGCCCTCACTTGTTGAAGGCGCTTGGCTTGCCTGTGGCGCCTCACTTGTTAAAGGCGCTTGGCTAGCCTATGACGCCTCACTTGTTAAAGGCGTCATAGGTGAGGCGTTGAAGGTTGAAGGCGCTTGGCTTGCCTGTGGCGCCTCACTTGTTGAAGGCGCTTGGCTTGCCTGTGGCGCCTCACTTGTTGAAGGCATTTGGCTGCCTGTGGCGTCTCACTTGTTGAAGGCGCTTGGCTTGCCTGTGGCGCCTCACTTGTTGAAGGCATTTGGCTGCCTGTGACGCTTCACTGGTTGAACAACACGTAACTTGTCTTTAATTGCCAGGACACCTTCTTCCTCTTAACACCTCCAGAACGATTGATGCTGCTACCAGACATAGTCTTGGCCAAAAATGTTCAAAGTTACTATGAAAATAAAAAGTTATTTAAAAAATATTTCACTAATTGCGCAGCACTGTGTATAACACGAGGGACGGACGCACATGGGTTGACCAGTGTTGGACGGGTCCACTTGGGGTGGGGCAGCTATAGCACTTACGTAGGCCGCCAGGAGGAAAAAAACTCATATTTTTTAAGGAAACTTCAGCCTGTGCACATTGCTTTTAGAAAACTTATTTATTTGTTATTAGATAATTACTAGTACTTATTTCATTTGTTTTTGGCTATGATTAATTGTTCTAAAATTAATGTAATTCCTGTACCCAGGTGGTCCCTCCCGACGCTCTCCTCCCACCCTCCCGACACCACCCACCCACCCCCTCCTCCACCATGCGTCTAGAGCCACAGACGGGTTAATACGGTATGGCCGAATGTTCATCCGCCAAACCAGCTTTAATCCGGTTCCTGTGGCCATTTTAGCCGATATTGTGATAACTTTATTCTATCACGATTTTTGCCGTATAAGGGCTTTTTCCGATGTTCGAATCCCGGATAATCGTGAGGTTACAGTATTTCTCCCGCAGCTTTGTTTTCGTTAGTTTAACCCTTAAAGCCGCGCATATCATATATATGATATCCATGAAACCAAAATCGCACACATCATTTATATATGATTTCGTGTCTAGCGCTACAATTTACACTTTCGCGCTAGCGGACGCCCGTTAGCGTCCAATCTTTTTCTCCTGATTGTGCCCTCCGGACGCTGGCCGGCGTCCAATGATTAAAAATTTATATAAATTTTATTTATTATGCGATTTTATTTTAGTAAGTCTCAAAATGTTCTCTATGAAATTCCCGTTTTCCCTCACCGACCACATGGCATCTCAGCCGCCCGGTCACGTGGTCGGCCTATTGTATTGTTGTCACTCGAAGTGCCCACACGCATCTCCCCTCTCGCGGCTAACGTGACCTCATTTACGCATATATTTTCTTTCTCGTGTTATTCAAACCGATTCAATACCTTCACCATGGATGCTGGACAAGCAACAAGCAGTGGAACGGCAAAAAGAGGTAGGAAAATGAAGAAAGAAGAACATATCGCAATGATTTACGATAAGTATCGTGGGGTAAAGCTCACTCCCTCAAAGATTCCGGATGTTGTTGAGGCTTTTTCTGAATCAGAGGATGATATTGAGGTTGACGAACCTGAATGTGACGTTACATATCATGTTTCCTCAACTGAAGAAGAAACTTCTAGTGAAACTGAGGTTGAGAGTGAGGATGAGGGAGCCGCATCACCGCCACGCGGAAACGAACGTGTCCGGTACCAAAGCGTGCTAAGCTTAGCGGTCAGTGGTCTCGTAGCAACACTCCTCCTATCGTTGGTGACTTTTCTGCTAAGCCAGGCCTAACGATTCCAACACCTACATCTGCATTGCATTTTATACAACTATTTTTCACGAGAGCATTGATTGAGTACTTAGCATATGAAACAAATTTGTATGCCACACAAATCTTACATCGCTTTGCTGCCTCATCAAGGAAAAGTTGGAAAGCAGTGTCTGTGAAAGAAATGGCACGATATTTGGGTCTGTGTATACTGATGGGAATAAACAAGCTGCCTACAATGAGGATGTACTGGCAGTCAAATCAAAAGTGGCATAACCGATACTTCAGCTTGTTTATGTCGTCTCCGCGGTTCCAAAATATTCTAAGTTCTTTCATATGTATAACAAGAAAGCAGTGCCATTGAATAATAGTGACAGACTGATAAAAGTGAGACCAGTGATGCAATATTTGACGGAGAAATTTACGTCTGTGTACATTCCAAAAAAGAATTGAGTCTTGATGAGGGTACAATGGCATGGCGTGGCCGCCTCTCTTTCAAGGTGTACAATCCCAACAAGCCTGATAAATATGGTGTCAAGTTGTATATGTTGGCTGAAGCCACATCAGGCTACATATATAACTTTGATGTGTATTGTGGTATAGGTAAAACTACTGTTGAAACAGTCACGGGGTTGATGGAACCCCTACTCAACAAGGGTTATCATCTGTATATGGATAACTACTATAACTCAGTTACCCTGACAGAAAAATTACGCGAGTCGGGTGTTTACACATGTGGAACACTTAGACTCCAACGTGGCGCCCCTAAGGATCTTCAACAAATGGTAAAGGGTAAGATTGCAACAGACAAACCGTGTACATGCGTCGTGATAACACATTTATTATAGTGTGGAAGGACAAGCGGCCCGTGTCTATCATCACCAATCTCCATAATGCCGAGACTAGTTTAGTTCGGCGCAGAAAACGCATTCGTAAGCCTAACGGGAGAACTGGTCTCGAAATTGTGAAAATGAACAAACCCATTGCCATAATTGATTACAATAAGTTCATGAAAGGTGTTGATCATTTCGATCAAATGGTCAAGTATTATGAGTTTACCAGAAAACACACAAATGGACCAAGAAGATAACTTTTTATTTTCTGCAAATGGCATTGCACAATGCATTCGCGTTGTACTCCCACTTTTCAACGGACGTGAAGAAACACACATTTTTAGAGTTTGTCTCAGTAGCAATAGATGCCTTACTGGAGTGGAGGAGTGAGGATTGGCCAACAACAACAGGCATACCCCATGCTCCGGACTTGCCTGCTGACGCTGCTCCTCCTGCGACGCTGCTCCTCCTGCCGACGCTGCTCCTCCTGCTGACGCGGCACTCTCAACACCCGGCCCATCTGGTGCGAGGCGGCCTCTCTTCACATCAACACCTCAACCTCAATCATCGTCAACAAATTCGGAACAGGACGTTGATGACATTGAACAACTCGACGCGACTGATTTCGCTGAAGATTCAGTCACAAGTGTTGTCGTTCCTCAAGAAGGCGATACTAGTGAAGATGAAATAAAATCCAGACGAATTGTAGATTCAGACCAACGTCTGAACTACAAGTTGAAGCACGAGCTCGTAGGTCTGCATAAACGTAAAAGGTGCCGTGTTTGTACCAAATCTGGCAGAAGGAGGGACGTGAGATTTGGGTGTAAAAGTTGTGATGTGGCACTTTGTGCTGTACCTTGCTACACAAGGTATCACCGGCAGAAAGTGTTTTGGGATAAAAAATAACCACCTGCAACAGCTTCACTCCACCTACGAAACATCTGTTGAGCAACTTCAGGATCTGAAGCCTGAAGAAGGTGGAGTGAAGAAAAAATGCTCAACTGTTGTTCTACAAACAACATAGACATGGTAAGTACACCTACTTTGAATTTTCTTTATCATCAATCAGCTATTTTTATATACGTATTGTAGAGAATTTAATTGCGAATGTTTTGGTACCAAAATGAATATTGTAGCACATAAACTTCTATGAGTAATCCGGGAAAAACACAAAGTATTTTTTCGGGTGTTGCGGGTGTGGCGGGTGTTGCTCTGGGTGTGGCGTGGGTTTCAGTGGGTTTCCTTTAGCCGTTCTGATTGCCAAGACGCGGCAATTATTTTTATTTTATATGTATATGTCTGTGTAGGAAATTTTACTGCGATCATTGTCATACAAATAATAAAGTTTTTAAACAAGTATAAACTCGACAAACATGCAAGGAACGAAAACATTGTGTTTATTTTTGCCGCGCACGCATAGTGAGCCACTTTGGTTTATCTTTGTCGCTTCACGTACATATGATTTGTAAACTTTTTATACATTTCTTCATATAGAAAATTTCTTGCGCACACATTGCTACGAAAAGGAAATACGTACATAGAATATTAAAGTCACGACACGTATAAATGTATAAACATTCTACGCGCGATTGCCCGCATGTGTTTTCGGCAGTCCGCTCGCGGCTAACTGCGCGTCAACTTCCCACACTCTTGCGGGTGGGTAACAACATTGATTATACATTCATATGCATATGTCCGTATAGAGAATTTTATTGCGGTTCCAATGATACCAAAATCAACGATGTAGGATAAATGTGGTCATCGCAATCATTAAGAGAGTGGAAACATTTTGTTGCTTTTTGGCGCTCTCGCCAAGTGATCCCAATACATTTCTATTTGGTGTTGATATTCCTTGTGCTTTGGCAGTATTTTATATGTATGTTCTTATAGAGAATTCTATTGCGAACACAGTGATACCAAATTTAAATACGTAGGTCTACAAATAGTGTCAGGAGACTAAAAAGAGTATACACTTTTCGCCCGTACCGCTTAAGCGCGCGAGACGCCCAAAGCACATAGGGTAAGTTTTTTATGCGCTTCGCCCAAAGCGCTAAAGTGTTAATTAAACACCCCCCTGGGATAGGTCTAGCTATAGTACAGCCCTGACTGATAGTTGCCAGATCCCCCCTAGAAAAAAAATCCAGCCCAACATTCTTGAGAGTGAGAACGTCAGTATTGCGCCAGCCACCAAGGCTGGCGCACGCCACGAGCTCACAGCACCGCTGTTCAGCTTGTGACCACAGCATCGCCTACAAATGCCAAATATAAGTGATACTGCTATTATTAGCAGTGATAGTATTACTGAAGCCCCCTGAATTTGATGAAACTGACCAGGATTCTGATAACAGCTTGATTGTGGAGATATTTAGCGCTGTGCTTGATGGAGGGAGGAGTACGGCTGTGGAGGGAGGATTGTGCGTTGTCTTCTGACTGTGTGTGGCCACCATTTATTGACTGCACTCACCATACCAGCTTAGTGGTTCGCTATGGTGAACACAAATGTAGATACTTACAATAACGTGTGTATAGTGTGAGATAACAGCGAGAGGAGTAGGTTGGGAGCCGCCATTTTGGTGAGAGGAGCGTCGTCTGCAGGAATTATCGTGTTGTTTACCTGTGACCACAAAGGGTCTTTGGGCACCATACCAGCTTATTTGTACAAGTATGGTGAATAAACAGGTAGATACTTATATAAAATGTGTGTATATAGCATAATAACACCACAACCATATTGTTGGAGGAGAAATATTAGTGCGTGTGACCTTGAGGGTGGCCGCCGATCAGCTGACTGTGGAGTAGCTACGTCTTTGTGCCTTTACTCACCATACAAGCTTAGATGTACAGTTATGGTGAACAAAACATGTAATACTATATATAACGTCTGTGTATAGTGAATAAATGCAAAACAGTATTGTGGGAGGTAATGAGGGTGAGTGAGGTGGTGTTGAGGAGGGCGTGGCAGTGAGTGGCCGCCTGGTGTGTGGCGGCCACTCCTCGTTGCTTTTTGACTCACAAGACCAACTTAGTAGTTCGTTATGGTGAACAAAACATGCAGATACTTATATATAACCTGTGTATATAGTGTAACAACAGCAAACTATTTGTTTATTGTTTTATGAACATAATAATTGAATCACTTATATGCACACCATAATTTTGAGTACAGCGATGGTTCACCATTTTATAATATAAATTACCACAATTCACTGTATGGAATAATATTACTGCAAAAAAACTAAGAAAAAATCAATCAGAGACATTGAAATAATTAGGAAATAATATATTTGTGGCAACTGCCGTCTGACAGCTCGGGCGGAGTACACCTCGTCTGGCGAAGGCTCTGCCAACGCCCCTTTTTTGCCANATACCACTTATTTGTACAAGTATGGTGAATAAACAGGTAGATACTTATATATAATGTGTGTATATAGCATAATAACACCACAACCAATATTGTTTGAGGAGAAATATTAGTGTGTGGCCTTGAGGGTGGCCGCCGATCAGCTGACTGTGGAGTAGCTACGTCTTTGTGCGTTTACTCACCATACAAGCTTAGATGTACAGTTATGGTGAACAAAACATGTAAATACGTATATATAACGTCTGTGTATAGTGAATAAATGCAAAAACAGTATTGTGGGAGGTAAATGAGGGTGACTGAGGTGGTGTTGAGGGAGGGCGTGGCAGTGAGTGGCTCGCTGGTGTGTGGCGGCCACTCCTCGTTGCTTTTTGACTCACAAGACCAACTTAGTAGTTCGTTATGGTGAACAAAACATGCAGATACTTATATATAACCTGTGTATATAGTGTAACAACAGCAAAACTATTTGTTTATTGTTTTATGAACATAATAATTGAATCACTTATATGCACACCATAATTTTGAGTACAGCAATGGTTCACACATTTTATAATATCAATATACCACAATTCACTGTATGGAATAATATTACTGCAAAAAAACTAAGAAAAAATCAATCAGAGACATTGAAATAATTAGGAAATAATATATTTGTGGCAACTGCCGTCTGACAGCTCGGGCGGAGTAGACCTCGTCTGGCGAAGGCTCTGCCAACGCCCCTTTTTTGCCACACTTCCCTACCCTACTGCGGCTAAATATGCTACCTACGATTTTTTGTTATTTTTTCCGTGATCAGGGAACAAAAATAAACAATTCTATAAGACGAAAGAATTTTTTGGATTTTTTTTTTTTTGTTGCGCCTGTGGGTGTGAATTCCATTTGGGCCCCTAGCGGTTTGAGGGTTAACTGATAAATTCCAGATACTCAGGTATAGTAAAAATGAGGACCTTAAACATAATACAGGGTACAAAACACAATCAAATGTGCCCATAGTAGGAAAGCAGCATGTAAAGGATATGGAAATAATGATGTCTGACGACCTAACATTTAGAGAGCATAACCAAACAAATATTGCGTCAGCCAGAAAAATGATCGGATGGATTACGAGAACTTTCAATTCCAAGATTCCATTACAATGGTTGTACTATACAAATCACTTGTACTGTCTTGGAACTCCATATTCATCAAGAACTGTAAAAAACCACTATCGCAGGCCCTTCACATTCTGTGGAGACAAAGCCTAGATACTGGCGTTATTCCTAATATACTAAAAACAGCAGAGATAGCACCACTTCATAAAGGAGGAAATAAGGCAGAGGCAAAAAATTACAGACCGATAGCACTAACATCGCACATCATAAAAATTTTTGAGAGAGTGCTAAGAAGTAAGATCACAAAATACATGGAATCACAGCATCTCCATAACCCCGGACAACATGGTTTCAGAACAGGGCGCTCTTGCCTGTCGCAGTTGCTGGACCACTATGATATGGCATTAGATGCTATGGAAGACAAACAAAACGCTGATGTAATTTACACAGATTTTGCAAAAGCTTTTGATAAATGTGACCATGGTGTTATTGCCCATAAAATGCGCTCAAAAGGAATTACCGGAAAAGTAGGCAGATGGATCTACAATTTCCTGACCAACAGAACCCAATGTGTAATAGTCAACAAAATAAAATCCAACCCGTCAACCGTTAAGAGCTCAGTCCCCCAGGGTACTGTGCTTGCTCCAGTACTTTTTCTCATCCTTATATCGGACATAGACAAGAACACAACCTATAGCACTGTATCATCCTTTGCAGATGACACTAGGATCTTCATGAGAGTAGGCAACATAGAGGACACGGCGAACCTCCAGTCAGATGTAGATCAGGTCTTTCTATGGGCTACAGAAAATAATATGGTGTTTAACGAAGACAAGTTCCAGCTCATGCGCTATGGAAAGAATGAAAATATAAAAACTGAAACCACGTACAAAACTCAGGCAAATCATAACATAGAACGAAAAGGCAATGTAAAGGATCTGGGTGTACTCATGTCGGAAGACCTTACCTTTAAAGAACACAATAAAGTAGCCGTCACAACTGCAAGAAAAATGACAGGTTGGATAACAAGAACTTTTCACACTAGAGATGCTATACCGATGATGACACTTTTCAAAACGCTTGTGCTCTCTAGAGTGGAGTACTGCTGCACAATGACAGCCCCTTTCACTGCGGGTGAAATTGCTGACCTGGAGAGCGTGCAGAGATCCTTTACTGCTAGAATCCACTCGGTAAAACATCTAAACTATTGGGACCGACTAAAGAGCCTAAATCTGTATTCCCTTGAGCGCAGGCGGGAGAGATACATAATAATTTACACGTGGAAAATATTAGAGGGGCTGGTCCCAAACCTGCACACAGAAATAACATCACATGAGACCAGAAGACATGGCAGGATGTGCAGAATACCCCCGTTGAAAAGCAGAGGTGCAACTGGTACTCTGAGAGAGAACTCTATCAACATCAGAGGCCCGAGACTGTTCAACACGCTTCCACTACACATAAGGGACATAACTGGCAAACCCCTCACAGTGTTCAAGAGAGAACTGGATAAGCACCTCCAAAGGATACCTGATCAACCAGGCTGTGACTCATACGTCAGGCTGCGAGCAGCCGCGTCCAACAGCCTGGTTGATCAGTCCAGCAACCAGGAGGCCTGGTCGATGACCGGGCCGCGGGGACGATAAGCCCCGGAAGCACCTCAAGGTATCCACCTCAAGGTAAGGTCCCGTCTTGAGTACTGCTCAGTACTCACTTCCCCCTTCAGATCAGGAGAGACTGCTGAAATAGAGGGAATACAGAGAACATACACGACATACATAGATGCAATAAAGCACCTAAATTATTGGGATCATGTCAAAGCTCTCCAAATGTACTCACTTGAAAGGAGACGAGAGAGATATCAAATAATATACACATGGAAGATACTGGAGGGCCAAGTACCAAATCTACACAGTAAAATAACAACATACTGGAGTGAACGACATGGAAAAAAATGCAGAATAGACCCAGTGAAGAGCAGGGTTGCCATAGGCACAATCAGAGAACACTGTATAAACATCAGAGGTCCACGATTGTTCAACACCCTCCCAGTGAGCATAAGAAATATTGCCGGAACAACAGTGGACATCTTCAAGAAGAAACTAGATTGTTTCCTCCAAGGAGTGCCAGACCAATTGAGCTGTGGTGGGTATGTGGGCCTGCAGGTCGTTCCAAGCAACAGCCTAGTGGACCAAACTCTCACAAGTCAAGCCTGGCCTCGG
This sequence comes from Procambarus virginalis, assembly GCA_020271785.1. Lineage (NCBI taxonomy): Eukaryota > Metazoa > Arthropoda > Malacostraca > Decapoda > Cambaridae > Procambarus > Procambarus virginalis. The sequence goes on along the minus strand of WNGS01065845.1, from coordinate 15,456 downwards.
GCCGGGCTTGAGGAGTAGAAGAACTCCCAGAACCCCATCAACAAGGTATCAACCAGTAATAACTTGTACATACTTTTGTAGTGAAGATTTGGGTGAATTAGGTATAAAATTTACTTTGAAGTGAGGTTTTTGGGGAGTAAGGAACAGATTAATTCATTTCCCATTATTTCTCATGGGGAAATTCGCTTTGGTTTACGAATTTTAGGGTTACGAACCGTTTCCAGGAACGGATTAAATCCGTAAACCGTGTGAGATGGTTCACCAGCTCACTTACAATAGTGCTCTTATGCCTGTGGAGGCCAGGACACTCATTAAGTGCACTTGTTAAGTGTGCGGACTTAAGTTTGGTAACCAGCAACCGAAACATCTAGTGTTTGGGCTCATGTGAGAGCCCCAGTCATCAGCAGTCGAGAAATGTTACCCTGGCCGGGGTAGCACGTCTGTGGATAGAGAGATGCCGATAGCATCATCTCATTGTATGGCTTGAGCGAGATTCAACTTTGTGTGGGAACAGCTAGGCCCCAGGCGTGGGTGAGCTGTGGGCCTCCCGCGCGCGCTATAGCCACTTGAGTCGTCGTCATGGAAACAGCCGCCATCTTAGTAAACATCTTGAGCCGCCATGTTGGACGGCCATCTTGGAATTGCCCTAGGGGCCATGTTACCCAGTCGCTGATTGGTTGAGAGGGGTAGGCCGCTGTATGCCTTCCTCTCATTGGTTATTTCGAGGAGGACGCGGGAATCGCCTGTGTAGGCGTCATTCTGAACACAGCTGCCACTTTGTCAAGACGCTTTCTGTACTCATTCCGCCAAATTGATTATAGGGCGTCGTGGTGGCTTGACTACTCAACTGCTTCACCTCCTGCTTCATCTACGACCGCGGCCGTCGCAGAATCCGGCCGAAGTCGTCACTCAAAGGGGAGAAAGACAGAGTGTACAGTGGGTAGAGATCCAGTGATCTGGGATTGTGGGGTAATGTGCATACGAGCAGTAACAGACTCGTAGATCCCATACCAGTGATTATAAGTAATACCTGCTAGTACTCTGTAGACTAATATTCAATCAATTCAATTTCAACAATAAGAGGATCGACTGGGAAAAAATAAATGTAGACCTTGCAACCATTCAATGGAAGACGGTCTTAAGCGACAAAACTCCCACACAGGGAATAGCTCAACTGACAGCTGAAGCTTACAAGGTCTGCTTGAAGCACGCGCCTATGAGGAGGGGCAGAAAGAGGACCACTCTAGAAAGAGAATGCAGACGACTATACAGAAGGAAAAAAATAACGGAAATGCTTCGGCAGACATAACTATCACAAGCAAGGAAAATAAGCCTAAGCAGGGAGATCGAAGAAATAGAACAAATGTTGAAGCGATCATATGAGTCTGAGGAAATGGAATTGGAACAGAAAGCTATACAAGAGATAGGGAAAAATCCTAAATATTTTTTCACATACGCAAAATCAAAATCCAAAACCTCAACCAGTATTGGACCGTTAATTACAAATGAAGGTACGTACACAGAGGACGACAAAGAGATTAGTGAAATTCTAAGAAGGCAGTATGAGGCTATGTTTAGCACACCAATAAACAACATGAAAGTTGATGACCCAGACAGCTTCTTTATGAATGACATTCAAGCTGCAGATAATATAACGGATATTACCACAAACTCGGAAGACTTTGAAAGAGAAATTGACAATATGCCTATGCACTCAGCTCCTGGGCCTGACTCATGGAGTTCAATATTCATAAAGAAATGTAAAGTACCAGTAGCGAGAGCACTCAGCGTAATATGGAGAAAGAGCCTAGATACAGGGGAGATACCAGCAGCACTTAAATCTGCAGATATAGCTCCGTTGCACAAGGGGGGGAGTAAAGCCTTGGCAAAAAATTATAGGCCAGTTGCACTAACATCACACATAATAAAAGTGTTTGAAAGAGTGATTAGGAATCAAATTTCTAGGTTTATGGAAAACAATGAATTGCACAACCCAGGACAACATGGATTTTGAGCGGGAAGATCCTGTCTGTCAGTTACTCAACCACTATGACAAAATCACAGAAGCCCTAGAAGAAAAGCAAAATGCTGATGTTGTATACACAGACTTTGCAAAGGCGTTCGACAAATGTGACCATGGGGTGATAGCTCACAAAATGAGGTCAATGGGAATAACTGGAAAAGTAGGACGCTGGATACTCAATTTCCTGTCGAACAGAACAGAAAGAGTAACAGTCAATCAGATAAAATCGAGTCCAAGCGATGTTAAAAGCTCTGTACCTCAAGGTACAGTCCTTGCACCACTACTGTTCCTTATTCTCATATCAGATATAGACAAAAATACACATCACAGCTTTGTGTCGTCCTTTGCAGATGACACAAAAATCAGCATGAAAATTACCTCTGCTGAAGACATTGAAAAACTACAAGCAGATGTCAACAAAGTTTTTGATTGGGCAGCAGAAAATAACATGATGTTTAACAGTGATAAATTTCAGGTACTCAGGTACAGCAAAAATGAGGATCTGAAACATAATACAGGGTACAAAACACAATCGAATCTTCCCATAGTAGAAAAACAGCATGTCAAGGATTTGGGAATAATGATGTCAGACGATCTAACGTTTAGGGAGCATAAGCAAGCAAATATTGCATCAGCTAGAAAAATGATCGGATGGATTACGAGAACTTTCAAATCCAGGGATCCCATCACAATGGTTGTACTCTTCAAGTCACTTGTGTTGTCCCGTCTCGAGTACTGCTCAGTACTCACTTCCCCCCTTCAGAGCAGGAGAGATTGCTGAAATAGACGGAATACAGAGAACATTTACGGCACGCATAGACGAGATAAAGCACCTAAATTATTGGGATCGTCTCAAAGCTCTCCAAATGTACTCTCTAGAAAGGAGACGAGAGAGATACCAAATAATATACACATGGAAAATACTGGAGGGCCAGGTCCCAAATCTGCACAGTAAAATAACAACGTACTGGAGTGAACAATATGGAAGAAATGCAAGATTGATCCAGTGAAGGGCAGAGGTGCCATAGGCACAATCAGAGAGCACTGTATAAACATCAGAGGTCCGCGGTTGTTCAACATCCTCCCAGCGACTATAAGAAATATTGCCGGAACAACCGTGGACATCTTCAAGAGAAAACTGGACTGTTTTATAAGAGAAGTTCCGGACCAGCCGGGCTGTGGTGGGTATGTGGGCCTGCGGGCCGCTCCAAGCAACAGCCTGGTGGACCAAGCTCTCACAAGTCGAGCCTGGCCTCGGGCCGGGCTTGGGGAGTAGAAGAACTCCCAGAACCCCATCAACCAGGTATCAACCAGGTTAATACTTGAAAATTAGAGTACTTGCCGTGTGTGTTATTGCAAAGGGGTTGTTATTGTTAGTGATTGTTGCTAGAGTTGAGCAATCACCGTATGTGATTGCAGTTCAGTAAAGTCATTGTGGGGCAGTGTTCTAGAGGGTTCATATCCTGTATGTTATTTTACTAGGTTCTGCAGTATTGTCATTGCAACCGGATTGTAACGTAAATCACTGTGATTTGTCATTGTCGTGGGTGAACTCGGCTGTAGACGAGTACTTGGGTTTATATTCTCCTGTTTATCTGGTAGGACACTGAAGTCCAGTATTCAGTGAGGTGACTGCGAGGCAATTAATATAACGTAACCAAGNCCCGCCCTACATCACACTCCAGCTTCAACCCTACACTTTTCCTTGTTAGTTTAGTTAATTTATTATGTAACCCTTACCCCCTCCTATGGCAGTAGTGGAAAGGGTTAACCTCTAAGCTGCTCTGGACTATTGGCTTTAACCCTTAAACTGCGCATGGCGTATATATACGCCCTGAGTAACATGTCCGACGGTGCGCATGGCGTATATATACGCCATTGGGTGCCAGGCCGATTCAAATGGCCCGCGGCTACACGGGGTTCACATTAGCTTCCTCAGGGCTCTTGTAAACAGATGCCATTAAAAAAAAAATCGTGGGCAATAATCTCAGGTGTGAGAGGCACAGTACTGTTGGAGCAACCAAGGCTGGCGCACGCAGCATGAGCGATCAGCATTGCTGTTCAGCTTGTGACCACAGCATCGCCAAAAAATGTCAAAATAAATATATAACTGTTATATTTAGTGATGACAATATTACAGATGACCCTGACTGTGATATAAATAACCAGGGTTGTGATAATAGCAAGATTGTTGTAATAATTAGTGCTGTAGGAGGAGTGATGCTGAGAGACGGAGGGAGACAGCATCATTTACTGACTGTGTGGCCACCTGTTATGTTTACATTCACCATACCAGCTCAGTGGTTCTCTGTGGTGAACACAAATGTAGATACTTATATATAATGTGTGTATTAGTGTAAAAACAGCATAAGGATTATGCTGGGAGGAGCCATTTGGGTGACGGAGGTGACGTCGTCTGCATTATTTGTCTAGCTGTTTAGAGGGTGGCCACTATGCTCTTTGGGCACACTACAAGCTTAGGTGTACAGTTACAGTGCATAAAACATGTAGATATTTATATATAATATGTGTATATAGGGTAATAACACTGAAAACAGTATTGTTGGGGGAGAAAGTTTAGTGCGTGTGACCTTGAATGAGTGAGGGAGCCGCCAGCCGCCAGCTGTGTATACCGACGACTCTTAGTCCCTGAACTAACTATATCAGCTTAGCTGTACAGTTGTGGTGAACAAAATATATACATACTTATATATAACGTCTGTATATAGTGTAATAACACCACAAATGGTATTGTTGGGGGAGAAAGTTTAGTGCGTGTGTTGAGGGAGTGGCAGCGAGTGGCTGGCTGGTATGTGGCGGTAACTCTTCGTTGCTTTTCGACTCTCAATACCAACTTAGTGGTTCGTTATGGTGACCAAAATATGCAGATACTTATATATAACCTGTGTATAGAGTGTAATAGCAGCAAAACTATTTGTTTATTGTTTTATGAACATAATAATTGAATTACTAATATGCACACCATACGTTTGAGTATAGCGATTATTCACCACTTTTATTATATAAATATATTACAATACACACAATTGAATAATATTACTGCAAAAAAACTAAGAAAAAATCAATCGGAGACATTGAAACAATTAGGTAATAATATCTTTGTGGCAACTCCCATCTGTCAGCGCGGGTGACGCTGACCGGCCCTGGCGACCGCTCTGTCAACGCCCACTTTTTGCCAGACTTCCTCGGTCAATTGCGCCCAAAATATGTGACCTACGATTTTTTTGCTATTTTTCCCGTGCTCAGGGGACACAAATTAACATGTTTAGAAGACGAAAAAAAATTTTGGAATTTTTTTTTTCTTGCGCACAGGGGTGTAAATGTCCCCAGGACCCCTGAGCAGTGTAAGGGTTAAAGTAGCAGACATAGCCCCTCTACACAAGGGAGGGAGCAAAGCATTGGCAAAGAATTATAGACCAGTTGCACTAATGTCCCACATAATAAAAGTATCTGAGATAGTGATTAGGAGTCAGGTTATCAATTTCATGGAGACCAATGACCTTTACATCCCAGGGCCAACATGAATTTCGAGCAGGAAGTTTGTGCCTCTCACAGCTACTTGAGCACTGACAAAATCACTGAGGCATTAGAAGAAGAACAGAATGCTGATGTGGTATATACAGACTTCGCAAAAGCTTTCGATAAATGTGACCATGGAGTGATAGCACACAAAATGAGGTCAATGAGAATAACCGGTAAAGTAGGATGTTGGAAACTTAGTTTTCTGTCAAACAGGACTCGACGAGTAACAATCAATCATATAAAATTGAGTCCAAGCGCAGTTAAAAGCTCTGTACATCAGGGTACAGTCCTTGCACCACTGCTTTTCCTTATTCTCATATCAGATATAGACAAAAATACAAGTCACAGCTTCGTATCATCCTTTGCAGATGACACAAAAATCAGCATGAAAATTACCTCAGCTGAAGACATTGAAAAACTTCAAGCAAATATTAATAAAGTTTTTGACTGGGCAACAAAAAACCAGCGTTGAATGTAATGAAACGCCATTTTCTGGGTGAGTCCCGGAGGCTCCCCGGAGCTATCCATGGCTGATATGGATATTCTAACAGTATCCACTCAATTTAACGGCCTCTTTTATACCGATCTGCCGGTATTAACGACCGGTTTGGGAGATCGGTATCTGGAGCCTCGTATACCGGTCTGGTAGTCGATATTACCGACGGTTGGTATTGGGTTTGTTTTGGCATCGGCAGCCCCTCACATGGCGACCAGGCGATCATCCAGAGTGGTATATTAAATCTTAACTTTCTTTCAAAATGATTCAGTTTTATGAAGAAAACTCTAAATTATTATTAATAAAATATTTTAAAACAATTGTTATTAAACAAAATAATTTGTTTTCTTATTAAATACCTTTTATAGTATACGCAACAGGTATTTTTTTTCCCACGGACCTAGAACGTACTGCGCCTGGCCATGTGACCGCTTTGTTTACTGTTAACTCACGCGGCTGAGAGCAGTGTCTCAGAATATTAGCCAGAGAAAATCAGATTCAGACAAAAATAGATAAATTCATGATTTTAACGGTTCGTGAAAGCACCCACTGGGAATTCAACAAGTCATGCAGCATCCGCTGGCAACGAGTTCCCTACAAGCCATGCTGCACCCGCCGATGCTGAATTCCCATCAACAAGTTGTGCAGCCTCCGCCGGCAACGAATGCTCTGCAAGCTATGCTGCACCCGCCGATGCTGAATTCCCATCAACATGTCGTGCAGCCTCCGCTGGCAACGAATGGTCTGCAAGCTATGCTGCACCCGCCGATGCTGAATTCCCATCAACATGTCGTGCAGCCTCCGCTGGCAACGAATGGTCTGCAAGCTATGCTGCACCCGCCGATGCTGAATTCCCATCGACATGTCGTGCAGCCTCCGCTGGCAACGAATGGTCTGCAAGCTATGCTGCACCCGCCGATGCTGAATTCCCATCGACATGTCGTGCAGCCTCCGCCGGCAACGAATGGTCTGCAAGCTATGCTGCACCCGCCGATGCTGAATTCCCATCGACATGTCGTGCAGCCTCCGCCGGCAACGAATGGTCTGCAAGCTATGCTGCACCCGCCGATGCTGAATTCCCATCGACATGTCGTGCAGCCTCCGCTGGCAACGAATGCTCTGCAAGCTATGCTGCACCCGCCGATGCTGAATTCCCATCGACAAGTTGTGCAGCCTCCACCGGCAACGAATGCTCTGCAAGCTATGCTTCACCCGCCTATGCTGAATTCCCATCAACATGACATGCAGCCTCCGCTGGCAACGAATGCTCTGCAAGCCATGTTGCACCCGCTGATGCTGAATTCCCATCAAAAGTCGTGTAGCCTCCACTAACTATATAAAATATGATTGAAAGGCATATAAATTAGTGTAAAAAGTGTTGATAGAATACAGTATTTTAAGTGTTAATGATTATTTAAGCCTTGACAAAAAGATACTGTACAGTGTAAATATACAGTAGAAATAATTTTCAATTGTGAATGAGTTAGAACTCAATTAGAACTCGAGAATGAATTAGAACTCGTGTGAATTAGTAGTAAGGCTAGCTGTTGTGTGAAGTGAATGCCTGAAAATAAGTGTTCATACTGTATGTACCCTGTATATAGTACTGAACAATATAAAACAAGTGCTGCAGAGGATGACGTAATCTTCAGCTTCAATAAAAGTAAGTCAATTTACCAATTTTATTATAGTATTACAAGATATTAATTTTTTTTCAACAAAAGCTACATATTAGTCTCTGCAAATGTATATTCTATCGATAGCAGAGAAAAGGTGAGCTCAAAATATTTCGTCTTGGCTAGCTCTCAGTGACAAGGCTCGATCGCCATTGTTATGGCCTGGCCGCCACAGCCTGTGTCATAACATTAAAAATACATTACCTGCACTGTTCAGGGTAAAGCAAAACACATCTCTAAAATTTTATTGAGAAAATATTAACAATCACTGATTGATACATGAAATATTTTGCAATACAAAGGAATGAACCAATTTTTTCCCACCCATCTGGACTTGATCAGACCGTGTATCACACATCATCCATGCAGCAGCCACCAGCAGACTTAATCGTCGGCGTGGCACTAAATTGAAACGCAATTACACAATGAACTTTATTTAATTTTAATTATACAGTATAAAATATATCCTACCCGAATGTTACTTGAAAAATTACCCGACCCGACTTAACTTCGGAAATAACGGAGCTCCGGAAATAACGACCAGGGTACAGCCCCATATAGGCCGTTAAATTGAGTGGATACTTTTGCATCAGTCGATGTGGGTGGAGTTCTAGCCTACCGGGGACCACGAGCCAGAACCTGGCCCCCTCAGAGAGGCACGGGGAGCAATGGCCCATAGAATGCACATGTGATTTGGAGCATTCTATATCTGCCATCGACCGGGACAGGCACCCAGAAAGGTAAGCGCCACAAAACAAACCCCTATTCTGGTTAACAACAAAAATTAACAAACGAGTGGACAGAACTCCCCCAAAAGAAAAACGAGTAAACTAGCATGACGTCACACCAGCCGTGCCGCATGTCTGCGCAGCTCCCCCCTCCCCGGGAGGGGGAAGGGGGAGCCCCAGACCCCCGCGCCGGCTATCCACACCTCAGTTCCGAGACTGGATATCAAAACACGAAAAACCGCCGACCGGAGGGCGGGAGGGATGCCGGGGAGCCTCCGGGACTCACCCAGAAAATGGCGTTTCATTACATTCAACGCTGGTTTTCTGGGGGGAGCCCCTACGGCTCCCCGGAGCTACCTCACAAAAGACTACCTAAGAAAACAAGGGGACATACCCGGGAGGCGGTCGGTGAACCACTCCTCGACACGAAGTCAATACAACAACCAAAATGGCCCCTCCGGAAAACAGCAGGCACAACATTCGCCAGAAAAAGGGAGAACGGCCACAGACGAAGAAAACTAGGACCAAGATCATAGGAGCCAAGAAACCACTGCGCCTGAGAAGGGCATGAAGCACTGCCAGACGACCCCCAGAGGCCAATGCCAAAAGAGCCGAGGCAAAGCAAACCTGGCCCCGAGGAGCCACAACCACCAAGGAGAAGAAAAACAGGAGAGCACCCAGTCCAAAGACCGGACGGCACAGGCAGTGCAGAAACAGGCCGGAGGTGAAACAATGCACGATACAGCCTGCGAAACGGCACAGAAAAGAACATTGATACCGAAAGCTAGCAGCCGAACCAAGGTGCAAGACCCAGGAACAGTCCCAAGCGCCTCTACACCTTCTGCAAGCCAATCCTATGACAGCCCCAGAAGGGAAAAGAAAACGCAGGACCAAAACCAAAACGCCACAAGCGTGCAAGGCCACCACCACAAGTGCAGCCGACAGGGAAGGAACCTGCATAAGGAGCCGCCCCGCACCAACCCCCGGCAGAAGGGCAGGAGCGAAGACTCAGGAAAAGGAGCAAAAGCGCCCACAGGAAAACGAGGAGCGCCGAGACAGCGCGAAGAGGAGATATATGCACAAAAGAACCAGAAGGCCAAACATCCAGAAACTGCCGGGAAGAGGACCCACAAGCCCTAGAAAGGACTGGAGGGAAGCTCAACCGAATGACGACAGACGTACCAGAAAAAGGGAAAGAGCTGACTGGGGTTAGAAGACACAGAATTGCACTTTCCCACTCTCTCATTATTCCTGCTCTTACATTCTCCGCCGCACACGTACATGTACGGTTACAGGAGAGTGAAGGAGGAGGGGCCCACTGGGAAGTGTGTCAAGGAAAACCCAGCACAAAGACGCCGCCAGAGTAGCAGGCGCCGGCCCTGTCAACGAGAGGAGCAGCCGTGTCATCGCCGGCTGCATTCTCTCTATGGTGAGGGTGCCAGAAGCCACGGAGCGACCGGGGACAAGGAAGAAAGATGTTGTCAACGGGTGTCACGAACCCCAACAGATGACCAAAGCAGTATATAGCGCTTGGACCGACCTGCGCTGGTCGGACTGACTGACATGTCAATGTCACACAGAGGGTGTTGACTCCCCTCTGTTAATCCGCTTTCTCCTTTCCCACGGCAATTGGGTGCAGCAACCAAGGCTACCCCAAAAACAGTCCCAAACCTTCGAAAACAAAAGCAGCAAACAAAGAACGAAGGCACAAAACTCCGTCGCACCCGAGACCAAAAGTCATGCAGAACCCCAAGAAGAGGGGGACATGACTGAGAAGGCCCGTCCTGGAAAAAGGTGCGAAGACTGTAGAAAAACACCCACCGACAGGACGGAAACAACGGGCCCGCTGGACAAGGAAACCGAGCCCAGGGAGGGACCGATGCCCACAAGCACGTGTGGAGCGGGGGGACGGAAAAACCCCACACCACAAAACCGTAAGCCTGGCCCAGAGGGGTAGAAAAACCCCGGCGGGGACCAACGGGGCCGAAGGCCCCTTACGTTAGCACCACCCCAGCCCCGGGAACCCACCCTGCAGGCCCCGGGGCCGAGCTGTCCCCTCAAAGCCCCAGCGTCAAGAAAACCCCGGGGCAGCCGTGAAAAACACCAAGGAAGGGAGCCCCCTAGGCTCCGGAACGTGAACGGAAACCGGAGGAAAAAGCGAGGGGCGAGACGATGACCCCAAGCTCATCCCCAACCAGCACAATGAGGCAAGGACAAAACAGAATCCAAGGAACCTGGAAAACCAGGCCCAGCACAGCAAGACCGACAAGGAAGGAGGGCCCCAAAAGGAGCACGGAAGGACCGAACAGAATGCCACAACCAACCCCAACACACAGCTGCAGTACCAAAAAAACGCAGCAAAACGTCCCCACACCCCCGAGGGAGCGACAGAGAAGATAGATAAATCGTACACGAGCGGCACACAAGGGGACACAGGCGGAAACCGAGCACCCAACCGAGCCACAGGGACGGTAGGAGAAACGTGTGCAGTGTAACAGGCAACCGAAGGAACACATTGGTTAGCCCCACATGGGCTGATCCCATACACAGCCCCAAGAGCAGAGACGAGAGCGCCCATGAAGCACAGAAACCGCTCAACAGGCAAACGACAGGGGAGAGGCGGAACTAAAGAGCCAGAACCCAACCCCGCAAGCACACAACCCCCTCAACACAGGAAACGTACCACCACACAGGCACCCCCACCGTTGCACCGTGGAACAAGGTGGAGGCGGAGCCCCCGAACTCAAGCCAGGTGAGACAAGCAGAGGAGAGGGGCAGGAGTACAGGCAGGGGTCGCCTCGAAAGGGCCAAGAGGCCACCCGCAGACACCCGTGAACCGAGGAAGGAATCAGGTGGAGAGAACAAGAGCAGCCCAATATGGGCTAATAGCCCAGCAGCAGGCACCCCGGGTGATACGGACCACAGTCACAAGTACGGACGTACACCCATGCCTACGCCCAAAAACAGCGTCAGGACGAAGGAAACGCCAAACCGCACCAACTCACCTGCAGAACTGTTTTAGTGCAGAGTGGTTGACAATTGGAATGCTTGAGGAAGGGATGAGGTGGAGGCTGACTCCATACACAGAGTCAAGTGTAGAGATGAGAAAGCCCAAGAAGCTCAGGAAGCGGTACACCTGTTGATTGTCCCAGCTGTGTCTGGGGACAAGTGACAGGATGAACAACCCAGCGGGTTTTGTTCCTATTGGGGAGTGTTGTACATGCTGCTATGGCGGTGTGTCCACTCACAAGATGAGTGGCGCTGCCCAATAAACTCGCCCCTCGGGGCAAAATTTAAAAATTTAAATTTACCTGTTGAGTGACCGGTGAGAGGCGGGACCCGAGAGCAGAGCTCAACCCCCGCAAACACAACTAGGAGAGTACAGCAGCACCCCAGACAACCCCCAAGCAACGGGGCACGGATGGGATGAAGAGCGAGAGGCGAAGCCCCCCGAGAAAACGGAAGCACAACACATGTGCACACCGCCCGGAACCAAAACAAACTCACGGCGCATGCGCAGGACGCGAAAGAAAAGTAGCCCAACAGGGCGAAAAGTCGCCCAATACCGCTACAAGTAGCCCAATACCGCTACAAGTAGCCCAATACCGCTACAAGTAGCCCAATACCGCTACAAGTAGCCCAATACCGCTACAAGTAGCCCAATACTGCTACAAGTAGCCCAATACTGCTACAAGTAGCCCAATACTGCTACAAGTAGCCCAATACTGCTACAAGTAGCCCAATACTGCTACAAGTAGCCTAAAACCGCTACAAGTTCCGGGGCACCCAGGAGGTAAGCCGCAATGGCCAACGGCACCGCAGACGAAGAGACGCGGTAGCCGAAAAACTCCGGAAGACGGAACCGAAGGAACCACAGGGACACGGAACCGAACCCGGGGAGGAGCAGAACCCAAGCCCAAGTCGTACGCAGAGGGGGGAAAGAAAAACCCCACTCCTCGCAACAGTAAGCCCCGCTCAGAAGGACGGAATCCAGGCGGGGCGCAATGGAGCACAAAGCCCCCCAAGGTCGCTCCTCCCCAACCCCAGAAGCCCCTAACTAGGCCCCGGGGCCGAGTCGACCTCCAAAGCCCCGGCCCCACAAGAAAAAGCCGGGGCAGCCGAGAGAGCTGGAAGAGAAGGGGCCCACTGGTCAGACCCCGGAGCATCGGCAGGAGGAACAGACTCGAATGCCTCCGCAGCTACCCCGGACGGGGCAACCCCCGAAACTGCCCAAGTCTCAGAACCTCGAACCCCGCCCCGACCCCAAAGCCTACAGATGCGTAGGGGTCGGAAGCAGGAGGGGGGAAAAATAAGGGGCGTGGAAGAACCAAGGCCGAAAACGACCAAAACCCCCAAATGTGTCCCTACACAAGCGGGGCAGCATCGGGGCGTCCGGGGAAGCGACAAGCCTGAGCGCGTTGCAACCAACCTACCCTGCAACGCGCGAGCTGCCTGCACCCACGGAAATTCATCAGCAGACTGGGTGACTGGAGTCACGAACAAGCAACAAAGCTCGCAGGACTCAGGGTCGAATGTGTCACCGACCCAACAGGCAGCATGACGGAGGCAAAACAAGGAGAGTCACCCTGAGACAAAGGGACAGAGCAACCCTCAACTCGCACCTAGCGAGAGGGGACGCAAGGGTTCCCACAATCGGACCCGAGAGCCCCCGGGGGTTTTCCAGGGCCCCTAGACTGGGTCTGCTAAGGGTTATCCCAGGCAGGGCACTGCTAACCGGCGCCCCAAACTACCAAGCAAACTGCTAAAGCTGAACCCACGGGACGTGTCCACTCGCGAGGGCGAAGCAGGGGGCGCCACCACACAAACGAACCTAACATAAGGGGGATGGGGACAAGGCAGACCCCCCTACCAGGCATAAACAAATATAAAAGAAAAACCACACTAGTGGACAACGTACCCAGAGGGAACAGAGCCGGCCGCTGTCAGAGGTGAAAACTAGCTACGCAGTGCCCCGCGCCCCACCAGTGCTATAACTACCACTTACCCCAAGGTAAACAAGGAGTAAAACCCCAAACACTCGGGGCGGCCAAACGCCAAGCAGCGAAAAGCCAACAGAGGTAGACCCGAGGTGACTTGTGGAAGATAACCCCAAGTCCCAAGGGCGGTACTTACAGGGCACTCAGGGAAGATGACCCTAAGCACATGCAGCCCGAGTACCTGAGAATACTACTCCCAGCTCACATGACCACCATAAGAGCAGCACTGAAAAACAATTCACAGCGCTGAGACAAGACTGGAGCTGGAGCCACACGACCATGCACGATCCCATCAGCCGAGGAACTGAGGTGTGGATAGCCGGCGCGGGGGTCTGGGGCTCCCCTTCCCCCTCCCGGGGAGGGGGGAGCTGCGCAGACATGCGGCGCGGCTGGTGTGACGTCATGCTAGTTTACTCGTTTTTCTTTTGGGGGAGTTCTGTCCACTCGTTTGTTAATTTTTGTTGTTAACCAGAATAGGGGTTTGTTTTGTGGCGCTTACCTTTCTGGGTGCCTGTCCCGGTCGATGGCAGATATAGAATGCTCCAAATCACATGTGCATTCTATGGGCCATTGCTCCCCGTGCCTCTCTGAGGGGGCCAGGTTCTGGCTCGTGGTCCCCGGTAGGCTAGAACTCCACCCACATCGACTGATGCAAAGTAGTTAGAATATCCATATCAGCCATGGATAGCTCCGGGGAGCCGTAGGGGCTCCCCCCAGAAAAAACATGATCTTTAACCCTCAAACGCGCATATCATATATAAATGATATCAGTGACAAAACCGATATCGCGCACATCATTTATATATGATTTCGTGTCTAGCGCTATAATTTAAACACCCCGCCTGGGATAGGGGCAGCAATAGTACAGCCACGACTGATAGTTGCCAGATCCCACCTAGAAAAAAAATCCAGCCCAACATTTTTGAGAGTGAGAGCGTCAGTATTGTGCCAGCCACCAAGGCTGGCGCACGCAGCACGAGCTCACAGCACCGCTGTTCAGCTTGTGACCACAGCATCGCCTACAAATGCCAAAATATAAGTGATACTGCTATTATTTAGCAGTGATAGTATTACTGAAGCCCCCTGACTTTGATAAAACTGACCAGGATTCTGATAACAGCTTGATTGTGGAGATATTTAGCGCTGTGCTCGATGGAGGGAGGAGTACGGCTGTGGAGGGAGGATTGTGGCGTTGTCTTCTGACTGTGTGTGGCCACCATTTATTGACTGCACTCACCATACCAGCTTAGTGGTTCGCTATGGTGAACACAAATGTAGATACTTACATATAACGTGTGTATAGTGTGAGATAACAGCGAGAGGAGTAGGTTGGGAGCCGCCATTTTGGTGAAGGAGGAGCGTCGTCTGCAGGAATTATCGTGTTGTTTACTGGTGACCACAAAGGGTCTTTGGGCACCATACCAGCTTATTTGTACAAGTATGGTGAATAAAACAGGTAGATACTTATATATAATGTGTGTATATAGCATAATAACACCACAACCAATATTGTTGGAGGAGAAATATTAGTGTGTGGCCTTGAGGGTGGCCGCCGATCAGCTGACTGTGGAGTAGCTACGTCTTTGTGCGTTTACTCACCATACAAGCTTAGATGTACAGTTATGGTGAACAAAACATGTAAATACGTATATATAACGTCTGTGTATAGTGAATAAATGCAAAAACAGTATTGTGGGAGGTAAATGAGGGTGACTGAGGTGGTGTTGAGGGAGGGCGTGGCAGTGAGTGGCTCGCTGGTGTGTGGCGGCCACTCCTCGTTGCTTTTTGACTCACAAGACCAACTTAGTAGTTCGTTATGGTGAACAAAACATGCAGATACTTATATATAACCTGTGTATATAGTGTAACAACAGCAAAACTATTTGTTTATTGTTTTATGAACATAATAATTGAATCACTTATATGCACACCATAATTTGAGTACAGCAATGGTTCACACATTTTATAATATAAATATACCACAATTCACTGT
>WNGS01065834.1:0-17431 GCA_020271785.1 Procambarus virginalis | reverse complement strand
GCTTGCCCTGCTTTCCGAACTTCAATAGTTTCTTTTTGCTTTCCTTATCTCTTTTTTAAACATTTCTAATATTTGTAGAATTCCTGTCTAAAGGACCTCCCCATTTTTTAATATATTTGTAACCAACTCTCTTCTTTAACCTATGATTTCTTCAAATTCTTTGTTATCCACTTTGGGTCATTAGTATCGATCTATGTTCAATATTGTGTGGTTACTACGTTCCTGTGCTTTGTTTAGAATATTCTTAAATACGTTATAAATTGAATCTACATCGAAATACCCTATTTACATCAACCATCGCTGGGTTCATGACTCACGCCTCCAAGACCGGCGAGTCCTTGGAGCGAGACATGATAAAGTGACATGTAGCCCCAACCCCATCCCAAGGACTCTTCCAATCAATTTGGACCCAAAAAATTTCTTGAGGCTATTAAAATCAGCTTTCTCGAAAATCTGGGCACCTTAACAGAATTTTCTCCAACAGGTCTATTCCATTCTATGCCAAATCTGATTTTCTTTGTGATCACTGTTCCCTATCTCACTCCTATTTCGATGTATTAATGTTGTGTTTCCCTGTTAGTTAACACTAAATCTAAAATATTTCTTTCCCGTGTTGGTCCTCCTTAAAATGTGTTGCGTAATGAAAGCAACGTCAATTAATTCTAGAAAATCTTCTGCTTCACTATTCCCCTGTTTTGTTCAACCAGTTTATTCCGCTCAAATTAAAGTCAACCCCATGACATAAATACTGTTAGATCTAGATGCCCTAGATAGTCATCATCCATAGATGCTTTGGCTTCCATTCTGTCTAAATTTGGGTGGCCTTATATAACTCCAATTATAATATTATTGCTTTTTCGTTTAATTCTATCCAAATAGTTTCTGTGTGTGGCTCAGTTTTGATTCCCTCTTGAGACTACATTCCAAATTGTCCCTAACGTATATGGCTTACTCCAACCACCCTCGTCAATATACTCTATCTGTGGATGAATAGGTTTTAAATCCATTTATTTGATATTCGGCTAATAGTTCTCTATTATCAACCTTCATGGCACGTTTCGGTAAGTGCAATAATATCTATTTTTTCTGTGCAGACAGAGCATTTAATATCGTTAATTTTATTCTTCCTAGACTTCTACTGTTGTGTAAATACCCTAAGTGAATTGTTATTTGAGGCCCTCTCTTTCCCTGATCATTTTGCCAATTCCTTTCTCCGCAAACACATACTTTTATTACATCCTTCCTCCAAAACAACTCCCATACCTCTATCTACTAACAGTTAAACCCAAACAAACACCTCTAACCACTTCTTTCCAAGGAATTTGACAACAGCAACAAACCCCAGCATCTCGATAGATGCACACCCACTCCCGAGCATACATTTCCATTTCTTCCATAGAAGTGTTCCAGTTGTCTATATTAAGATTTGCATTAGATTTGCAATATCTTTCCAGCCTGCAATTGACACCAAGTGCCCTCGACATCCATTTCATTTCCCCACTCCCTTTTCTTGGAAAGAAGAATGCCACATATGATCGGGATTCCTCCCTTGCTCCTTACTAATTCTATTGCTGTCTTGAATTTCAGTACAGTATTAGTTCCTCACTTCTAACTCTCTCCAACAATCATTACCCCCTACACTAATACAAATAATGGGTTTGCTCCCATTTCCCGTCATACTATCTTTCATGTTTCCAACAATTTCACCAATACCAGCTCCAGGATAGCAAACCCTTAATCTGTTTCCTTTATCTTTGGCACAAAACGTTCTGTCCAAATACCTCACCTGGGAAATCTCATCCAAATACCCTCACCTGGGAATCTCTCCAAATACCTCACCTGGGAATCTCAGTTAGTCAGCTGTTCACGGGCTGCTTCCTGGGGGTGTGTGTGTGTGTGGTGTGTGTGTGTGTGTGTGTGTGTCGGCTGTGGATGAAAAAAAAAAAAAAAAAAAAAAAAAAAAAAAAAGTAGTTAGTGTAGTTAGTAAACAGTTGACTGACAGTTGAGAGGCGGGCCGAAAGAGCAAAGCTCACCCGCGTAAAAATACAACTAAGTGAATACAACTAGTGAATACATGTCCAACCATGCTTGAAACAATCGAGGGACCCCACCTCCACAATGTTACGCGGCAATTGGTTCCACAAATCAACAACCCTGTTAAAGACAATCCTAAAGGGTTTTTCAGTTATATCGAACTAAGACTAGGGAAAGGATAGGTCCATTAAAAACTGAGACAGGTCAAATAACAGATAGTGATGAAGAGATGAGTAGTATTTTTAATAAATATTTTGTATCTGTATTTACTAAAGAGGAACTTAACAATATGCCTTCAGCCCAACAAGTCTATGTGGGTGGGGACGAGGACAGATTGACGAGTTTAGCAGTTACCAGGGAGGATGTTATTAAACAAATAGTAAAACTCAAACCAAACAAATCCCCAGGGCCGGATGAAGTGTTTGCCAGAGTGCTGAAAGAATGCAAAGAGGAGCTTTGTGACCCACTGTCAATCATATTTAATAAATCAATAGAGTCAGGCACAGTGCCAGAGTTTTGGAAAGTTGCTAATGTGATACCAGTTTTTAAGAAAGGAGATAGATCACTTGCGTCTAACTATCGACCAATTAGCTTAACGTCTATTGTGGGAAAGTTACTCGAATCTATAATAGCAAATAAAATTCGACTTCATCTTGAAAAACATAAATTAATAATTGAGTCGCAACATGGTTTTATAAAGGGCCGTTCATGTTTAACAAATTTGTTATCTTTTTATTCTAGCATAGTTGAGGCAGTTGATAGTGGTAAGGATTGTGATGTTGTGTACCTTGACTTTAGCAAAGCTTTCGATACAGTGCCACATGAAAGACTGATTAAAAAGATAGAGGCTCATGGTATTGGGGGTGCTATATTAAGCTGGATTAGGGCATGGCTATACCAAAGGAAACAGAGAGTTAGTATAAATGGAGTCAAGTCAGAGTGGGAAAATGTTGTAAGTGGAGTGCCTCAAGGCTCTGTCTTGGGACCTCTGTTGTTTATAATATATATAAATGATTTAGATTCAGGTTTGAGTAGCAACATTTGCAAATTTGCCGATGATACGAAAATCGGTAGGGAAATTAATTCGGAGGAGGACTCACTATCACTTCAAGTTGATCTAGATAGGGTTTTGAAATGGTCAAAGGACTGGCAGATGCAGTTTAATGCTGATAAATGTAAAGTTCTAAAGCTAGGTAATGATGATAGAGTTACTTGGCTACAAGTATCTCTGGCAGTTCGGCTTGTATAGGGATCTAGATGAAGTAAAGTGTAAAGTGTGTGGACAAAGACAGGGACACACACTAGAACACTATATCTTGGATTGTAGTAAAATTGAGCCATTTAGAGATAGATCTAAACTCACTCTGTATGATATGGCAACCTATCTTATTACCATGGATAAATTACCTGAAATACTTGCACTGTATCCACATTTCGCTTCCAGTAGATGAACGACATACGAGATTCAGAAACAAGTAGTGTATTATTGAAGACTAACAAGAAACAGAAGCCCCCTATGACTCTGTAATGTCCCCATTGGTCAAACTATTATGTATTAGCGATAAGACCTACCATTAATGTATGATGACTTACTGTAAATATGTAGCTCTTGAAATAGCACTTTCTCTGTAACTAGCTGACATTGTAACTATAAGGTGTGAAGGATAGATGAAATTGTTTATGTAATAATCTAAGATGAGGTCTGATAAAGACCTTTTGTGCCCTCTGTAATGCTTTTGCGCTACCGCTCACAGGATGAGTATGGGGTGCACAATAAACTAGCCGCCTTCGGCGGCAACAATCAAAATCAAGTTACAAGATACGAGCTAGATGGTGTTGAGATTGCGAAGTCGGATTGCGAAAGGGATCTGGGAGTTATAATTAGTAAGAATTTAAAACAAAAGGATCAATGCATAAATGTTCGTAATAAGGCAAATAGGACACTCGGATTTATTAATCGCAGCGTAAGTAACAAGACACCTGGTGTGATTCTCAAGCTATATCTTGCTCTGGTTAGGCCCCATTTAGATTATGCAGTTCAGTTTTGGTCGCCATATTATAGAATGGATATAAATTCACTTGAACGTGTCCAGCGTAGGATGACTAAGTTAATTCCCCAAATTAGAAATCTTTCATATGAAGAAAGACTAACAAAGCTTAATTTGCATTCACTGGAAAGGCGAAGAGTTAGGGGTGACATGATAGAGGTTTACAAGTGGATGAATGGACATAACAAAGGGGATATTAATAGGGTATTGAAAGTATCAACACAGGACAGAACGCGAAACAATGGGTATAAATTGTATAAGTTTAGATTTAGGAAAGACTTGGGTAAATACTGGTTCAGTAACAGGGTTGTTGATTTGTGGAACCAATTGCCGCGTGGCGTTGTGGAGGTGGGGTCCCTCGATTGTTTCAAGCATGGGTTGGACATGTATATGAGTGGGGTTGGGTGGTTATAAATAGGAGCTGCCTCGTATGGGCCAATAGGCCTTCTGCAGCTGCCTTTGTTCTTATGTTCTAACTCCCAGGTACCTATTTACTGCTAGGTAACAGGGGCATTCAGGGTGAAAGAAACTTTGCCCATTTGTTTCTGCCGGGTGCGGGAATCGAACCCGCGCCACAGAATTACGAATCCTGCTCGCTATCCACCAGGCTACCTGGCCCATCCCATGTATATGAGTGGGATTGGGTGGTTATAAATAGGAGCTGCCTCGTATGGGCCAATAGGCCTTCTGCAGTTGCCTTTGTTCTTATGTTCTTATGTTCTTATGTGTCTTCGATAAGACATGAGGGCAACGTGATAGGGTACAGTTGTTTCTGCAAAGCAACCGTTCCATATTCATGTGTACGCTACCCAGTTACAATACAATGATATATCAGACAATTTATTAATTAGTAGATTGTCTAATAGTATCAGCCTACTTAAGTGCAAGACTGAAGAGTGAATATTATCTTAACAGCGCTGTACTCTGGCACTCTGACGGCTGTGCTAGCGATCTCGTCATTTGAGAAGCCAATAGACTCCCTGGTGGACCTGCTGAACGCTATCAAGAAAGATGGCTTCATTCCGGTGTTTGCTTATGGCACAAGTAACGAGTTCATATTCAGGGTAAGACTTTCTGGACAGTAATGAAAAAATATATTTATGTGTAACGGGCCTTTATAAAAAGAATATTTAATTCATAATATACTATTTCCAAAGACTGGATCATTACTGTGATAACCAACGGAAACTTGAACAGATGTTGTACTATGCTGTTGACAATGGCAAGTATATACATTTATCATGTATATACTGTATATATATATATATATATATTATGTATATATATATATATATCTATTATGTAATACGAAATCCCCCACAATCATTATTAACAGCGACAAATGTTATAAATCTTGCCACAGGAGGCGACTTCGGGGATATACAGAGACATCTGGCAGAGGTTCACCCCAAGCCTCGGCTACGCCTGGTCGTTAGACGAGGGCGTAGAGAAGGTAATGCCTCATGGGCTTCTGAGATATATTTTCAACTCGGCCTAATAGATTATTTCAGCAGGTGTCAGCATAAATTATTATTAATTTTTACTATTATTTTAATACGCTGATCATGCTATTAACGTGACTTGTGCTGAGACTGAATATGACTTTGGTTATGTAGCACAGTAGTCTACTTCCTCGGCTAACAACAAAAAATTCTGAATTCGATCCCCGGGCGGGACTATTATGACCCATCAATTAACTTGGATCCTAACTTTGTAATTAACATAATTTTGCCCTTCACTGTATATATGTCAACTCTGTTTTAAATAAATTGTTATTATGATCATGGAATAAATAATATTCAGTTGCAGTGCAGTGTTAAAGTATGTCATTAGTATTGGTACGTGCATTATGATGTATTATACAAGAATTGTACTTGTGTTACACCTACTTGAGGTGGTCAAGAGTTGGTGTTTCATAGGTATTAGACCGGTCTATGTCTGGCGTGTGTCGTGTGAGCACTTGCTGTGGTCAGCAGGACCAAGGGTAGTGATTTTCTGTGATTATTATTCTTTATAAATAATTTACATTAGTTGGGTATTGTTTCAATTAGTACTTAATTAATTTGTTACTTATTATAATGTTGAATGGCAGTGTTGGCCAGAGTGGTTAGATGTGGGAGTGTTGATTTATGGAATGCAGGTAGGTGTGGGGGTTTTCTTTTTTGCTTTCAAGACTGCAATGCGTTCGTCGCCAATGTACATGTGGCAGACGCTTCACGAAACTGTCGGAATTTGCAGAATAGAAAATACGAGAGCAACCGTACAGGGCCTGGGAGCAAAGAGTCCTTGAGGGTTGTTACCTATCGTTCGTTACGGCTTGAAACCCTAACAACAGCATGACCTTAAATGTCTAGGGCTACTACAAACTGCTGTTCTCTAGAGCGGGTCACCAGTATAACCCCATGATTGGTACAAAGCAACTTGGAAAAATTTCTCCCTTAGGACTGAAGAAATATAAAATAAAATATATATATATATATATATATATATATATATATATATAACAATATAATCAATACAGTATTATATAAAGCACAGATAACAAGTTAACTTATAAACCAAAAAAGTATTGTCTCTCATATAATATACCCTAATTATGGCAAAACATAAATACACAGACTTATCTCCCACAGATGTTAACTCTCCTGGTCCGTGCTAGCTACTGACCTACTTATCGACGGAGTCAATATCGTTGCTTCTGCCCCGCAAAATATTGCCAAAGTTACAAATATTTATAAAACTTACACGGAACAATATATTGTGACAAGAGTAATCTTAAACTAACTTAGTAAATGGTCATAAACATCATGCATAACAAAGATAATGTAATTAATTAGTTATACATGCAGTAATTAAAATAAAACAACAGAGGGAAATATTGGCAACGCCCCCCCAGCCACCAGGAACTAAAAGTCTCTCACGAGCCCCCTAATGTTCAAACAATTACAGAATTCCATCAGTGCTTCCAACTGATGGTCATTATTAAACCACTTTCCCACGAAATCAGCCGTGAGCAAACAAAGAAAAAGTAACCGCTCCCACGGGTGGATACATTGGGCCTATTCCCCATATAATATATAACTATACCACCAATGACATATACAACACAATAAAGAACAAAGGCAACTGCTGAAGGCCTATTGGCCCATACGAGGCAGCTCCTATGATGCTTTAGATATTTCATCCTGTAAATGCTTTGCTTCCATTCTGTCTAAATTTGGTGGCCTATATATAACTCCTATTATAATATTATTTGCTTTTTCGTTTAATTCTTTCCAAATAGTTTCTGTGTGTCTCAGATTTGATTCCCTCTTTGAGACTTCATTTCAAATTGTCCCTAACATATATGGCTACTCCCCCTCCTCGTCTAATATATGTGTGAAATAGTTTAAATCCAATTATTTGATATTCAGCTAATAGTTCTCTATTTTCTACATTCATCCACGTTTCGGTAAGTGCAATAATATCTATTTTTTCTGTGCAGACAAGAGCATTTGATTCGTTTATTTTATTTCTTAGACTTCTACTGTTAGTGTAATATACCCTAAGTGAATTGTTATTTTGAGGCCCTTCTCTTTCCCTGATCATTTTGCCAATTCCTTTCTCCCCCAAACACATACGTTTATTATCTCCTTCCTCAAAATCAATTCCCATACCACTATCTACTAACAGTTTAAACCCAAACAAACACCTCTAACGACTGGTTCCAACGAGTTCGCAACAGCAACAACCCCAGCCCTCGATAGATGCACCCCATCCCGAGCATACATTTCATTTCTTCCATAGAAGTGTTCCCAGTTGTCTATGAAAGATATTGCATTAGATTTGCAATATCTTTCCAGCCGGCAATTGACACCAAGTGCCCTCGACATCCATTCATTTCCCACTCCCTTTCTTGGAAGAATGCCACATATGATTGGGATTCCTCCCTTGCTCCTAACTAATTCTATTGCTGTCTTGAATCTTTGTATTAGTTCATCACTCCTAACTCAGCCCGTCCTCCAAACAAAGATCCAAAAGTGATTCCATGCACCCGCCAAACCCCCTGTTTATGAATGAAAAGCGGTTTACACACGACTCACAACTGCTGACGTTCGAACACTTCCGGAACAAGTGCTTCACTGACGAATTTTGTTCGAATCACAACGCTGTAAATGCTTCACCCACGTACTATAAATACCAGCCCGTCCTCCAAACAAAGATCCAAAAGTGATTCCATGCACCCGCCAAACCCCCTGTTTATGAATGAAAAGCGGTTTACACACGACTCACAACTGCTGACGTTTCGAACATATCCGGAACAAGTGATTCACTGACGACTTTTGTTCGAATCACAACGCTATAAATGCTTCACCCACGTACTACAAATACAAATAATCGCCAACAGAACCTAAAAACCTAACCTAACCTATCCTATGCCTATATATACACAATATGCTAATATATTATAATATTAATTTATACTTGAGAAAATTCCCGTTTTGAATGAACAGCATGTTAAAATTTATGAATGCGTCTGTGGGGTCGACCGCTGAATGTAATGGACTTGAGTCGAGGACGGGTTGATAAATACAAATAATGGCCAGCAGAACCTAAACACCTGACCTAACCTAACCTATGCCTATTATACACAATATGCTAATATATTATAATATTAATTTATACTTGAGAAAATTCCCGTTTTGAATGAACAGCATGTTAAAATTTATGAATGCGTCTGTGGGGTTGACCGCTGAATGTAATGGACTTGAGTCGAGGACGGGTTGCCTAACTCGCCCAACATCATTACCCCCTGCACTTAAACAAATAATTAACAAGTGGGAGGGGTAACAGGGATAACGGGTTGGGTACATTTCATTTTGTCTGATGAAATATTACCTCTGTTCACCTAGGAGTACCATAGAAGTAGGGCGACAGTTGTGGGTTGCATCCTGTAATGTATTAGTATTTCGGTAGTTGACGCTGGTATTGTTGCAGGTTCTTATGGGGAAGTACGCCTTCGTGAACACTTACATGGCTATCGAAATCCGGGTGAGAAAGAGAGGCAAAAGTAAGTTCCACATAGCGCAGCAGACATTCTACCCTCAGGGCCATGGCATGGCGCTCGTCAGCGGCGCTCCCTACAAGAATGTTTTCAATCATGTGTAATTATCAACCAAACTGAGATGACGAAGTTCGCAATGTATCTTCTCGGGTTATATACATTGAGAATTTCTTTTAGTTCTGTACGTGGTCCAGTATATTTGATGGTTAGTCGGTAAACACTTACGGTTGTCTTAATGAGGTTGATAAGTATTAAGCCCAACACTAAACAATGACAAACTCGTTATAAGACCTTGTTTTGAACGATAACGTATCTTGTTTTATATCAGGACCGATCGACGTGGACATATCTTAAACAAATCTGCACATCAATTTAATTGACCTCTGAGTATTGACCTTCTAGGTATTGCTTCATTTAAATACATGTTCTAGAAGATAATGCCCTGGCATGTCATAACCTGGTAAGGAAACTTCACAGGAACATTTAGGTACAGCAAAACCAGTGCCTACTTAAACCTAGCCTAGTCTCGCATAGTATTCAAAATGGTGCGGAATATTTCCATTCGCCCAAATGACTTTACCTCACCAGACCCTTGTGTCAAACTCTTTATCAAATGCTCCATCTTCACATTTTGTAGCCATCTGTAGTAACAGATCTACTCTACTTTAATTTATTTTAAAGTCAAATTTCCCGTTGAAAATAATTCTTATGAAGAAATGTATTATTATTACTGATTACATATTTTTTTTAACCTAGTGTTGGGTCAGAATGTTGCAGCTGCGAGTCAGGTCAGGGGGATAAAGTTCAGTGTTGATATGCATCCATTGTATTTCTTAGCTGTATCAGAATTCTCACATGTATGGAATTAGCTATTTTGTTGTTAATAAGACTGATGTAGCAATAATAATATTATGATGTTGGGTCAGGTTGCTGCAGCTGCAAGAGTCTGGTCTGGTGGAGAAGTGGACTAAGGACGAGGTGTCGAAGCTGAAGAGACAGGACGAGTCTGGCAGGAGCAGCAGCCTGCCAGGGGCCATCACTCTCCTGCACCTACAGGCTGCCTTCTTCCTCCTCCTCTCCGGCTTCTCTCTGGCCTCAGCTGTTTTAATCACCGAAATATTTATCTTTGCTCCTCGAGGGGAAAAAACGCCATAGAATGTTTAATATGACCTTGACTACGGAGATTGAAGGCATGTCTAATGGATGGAACACAGCAAATTTGTTTAATATACATTGTGTAATAAACTAGTTACCTATGTACTGCATATACTTCTGTGACACATTTTTCATTTTGTTTCCAACTTTCAAATAAATGTAAATTATAGTTGCACACTTTTCTATACTTTTCTTCACACCTTGCCCTACGCCTTTGTTCCTTTTCCCTTAGCAAATCACTGTACCGGAGCTTCCTTGCAAGGTTTATTATGGGGGGGGGGGGGATGCTACCTCGGAACCCCTCAAAGTAATATGTCCCACTTCTGGCAGTAGACGTAATTGCACAGCTTAGTTAAAATTACCCTAACTCATCTACACTTAATTTCAAAACATTGTAAGGCAATTTAAGGTTAAACTCGGCACAATTAAGTTACGGAATATATATATATATATATATATATATATATATATATATATATATATATATATATATATATAATATATATATATATGTATATATATGTATATATATATATGTATATGTCGTACCTAGTAGCCAGAACTCACTTTTTGCCTACTATGCAAGCCGATTTGCCTAATAAGCCAAGTTTTCCTGAATTAATATATTTTCTCTAATTTTTTTCTTATGAAAAGATAAAGCTACCCATTTCATTTTGTATGAGGTCAATTTTTTTTTATTGGAGTTAAAATTAACGTAGATATACGACCGAACCTAACCAACCCTACCTAACCTAACCTAACCTATCTTTATAGGTAAGGTTAGGGTAGGTAGCCGAAAAAGGGAGGGGAGGGGAGGTTAGGAGGAGGGGAGGGAGTCGAAAAACAAGGAATTCATGAAAACTTGGGCCGAGGAGGCAAAGCGGGGCCGGGCAGAGAGGCGACAAGGGCGGGCTGGCGAGAGGGACGACAGAGAGAGAGAGAGAGAGGGAGAGAGAGAGGGAGATAGATATAGAGAGAGAGAGAGAGAGAGAGAGAGAGAGAGAGAGATATAGAGAGAGATATATATATTAGATATATGTATATATGTATATATAATATGATATATGTATCTATATATATATATATATATATATATATATATATATATATATATATACTATATATATATAATAGTTATCATATCTGTTATGAAACTATTTTACTGGTTTACTTGTAACTTTATTGTACGTTTTCTGCAAGTTACTTAGTCTATATTATTATTACCATTTGTATATGTACTTATATTATGAAATTATTACTATTAAAAGTCCCCCATGCATGACGTGGTTTCCTTTAAGCTCAGGAAGCTGTTATTATATGCATAATTTGTTTTAATAAATTACGGACTGATATTAACATTACATTAAGTCGGTCGCTCTCAACCAACGGCGCTAACTGGGAAAGGTAAGAACAAAATTAATGTGAAACTCCAATTACAATTAGCCAACAATTCTATTACAATCAATTAAAATTACAATAAATTTAACAACAATTAATACAGGATATACGACGAACAACCTAATCAAACGTTATATGATGATATCCTCAACAGTAGATAAAAAAAAAAAGTAATTACAAAAAATTACCTAATAACACCAGCATTGTGTAAAACCTTATAATAAGCTATCGGTTTTGTAGATCAGTGTTTAAAGGGATTCCGGAATAATAATAATACAGCTGATGCCATCTATCGGCAGAAAAGAGCACCATCAACAGGCAGGTCAACAGTAGCCATATGACATAGCTTATGCCATCTGTTGACATCAAATTACACTATTAACGAGCCACCCTACAGAATACAGCTAACGCCATCTGTTAGCTCGCCCATGCACAATAAATAGCTGAATAGCAGCCCATAAGACGGGTTGTTGTGCTGAAGTAAGAAATTCTCGTGCCTCCATGTCATTGGTAGAAATTCTTTGTTGACATTCACTGCAAACACCCAATCACAGGAAGGGATCAGCTAAAGGTTCCACTCGCTTAATAAATAATTTTTGTTCAGCACAGCAACCCTGCTTATGATATTCTGCTTCAACTTTAATCTACCTAAAAAATTAAGTGTTAGTTTTGAAACTATTAATAAATTGATAATTAAATATTGCAGGATATAGCAGGTATTGTAGAAACATAGCCTGGCTACCTAACTTGTGACGTCATCAGTGAGGATTGCCTCACACATAATAATAATAATAATAATAATAATCTATAACATCGTTGATACAATGCCCCACCCTCATATTGGACTGCATTATTCAATTAGACGGAAATTTCTCTGAGGTACAAAACAAAGAAGTTGTGCAAAAGGACATATTCTTAGTTTGCATTTCATTCATAGAAAGTGTTGGCATTCCCTGCAACAGCCAATCACAGGAAGGTTTTTCAAAAGCCTTGCCTCCTTAGTGACGTCATCAAGAGTGTTCAGTACACCCTTCTAGCTTATGGCTTTTCCTTGTAGATCCTAAATATGAATTTTTGATTACCATGATCATTAAAAATAGGAGATATAAAAGTTGTTACACAAAATGGCTAAATTCTGCCATTAAAAAGAGCTCATAGTGGATTTGTAATAGTGTTTTATGAAAGGGGTGTTGTACTATTTTTCTAAATATCTTCTGATATAGTATAACTACCCGTATCATTGTATAATTGTACATATCAATATCTTTCATTTATTTTTCATTTTTGTTATTCAAGAGTTCTTACACTCTTATACAGCCACTAGCACGCATAGCGTTTCGGGCAAGTCCTTAATGCTGACCCCATTGATGATGTGAGAGTCACTTACAATTAAAGTATCAAGTTTGGAGACTTGTACACATTTCAGTGCAAAGAACAAGGCAAATAGTTTGGTCTGAAGGGTAGAGGCTCGGTTGTTTATACGGACTTCCCACTCAAAATATAAGCCCTCGCCCATTGTCAGGACACCTGCACTTCCACCTGCACCCGTGGGGCGGTGTAGGGAACCATCAGTGTATATGATTTGAGAGAGAATGCTCTGTGGACGGAGCATCAATATGGCTTAAGGTGTTGAGCTTTGCCTCAAGACGAAGCTTGGGCTGATCTCTAATTGCTTCTTGGCTGGAAAGGGAGGGTCGAGGGATTAAAATTGCTGTTGTTGTCTCTCTTGGTACAAATTGTAAATCTGATACATTCTGAATTCAGTTCCAGTTTTAGTTATCCATTTGGAACAATGCTGACCTTCAATAAAGAAATTCTGGAGGACTTCTGTGCAAGTGTTAGGTTTGAGTTAGCCTAAGCATTTTTTATACCAATTTGACAGTTAATTCAGTAACACGATCAACACGCTCGGGGACTGCGATACAATCCGGGGCCTGGGGGCCGAGCGGATACACTCGTGGACCTAGGGACTGGGGTTCGATTCCCGCACCCGGTGGAGACAGTCAGACAGAGGCAGTTTCTTAGCGCTGATGCCCTGTTACCTAGCAGTAAATACCTCGGAGCTGCTTCGTGGGGGTGTGTGTGTGGAGGAAAAAATAATAATAATAAATAAATAAAATGTGTATCGACATGATCGATGCCCATGATGCTCTCTCCTCCTCACAAGATGCCTATCTCTCCCTAAGTGACTTACTTTCTGAGGTGTTCTCCATCCTACAACAGCCTAAATTAAATGTGTATGACATCCGCCCTGATGGCATCACCATATACTCCTGGAAGGAGGGTAGACAGTTGGTGTGGAACTACACATGTGTATCCACCCTGGCTGACACCTATGTACACTCGGAGTTGATCAAGCAGGTGAGGCGGCCAACCACAGGGAAATAGCAAAATCAGCCAAATACAGGCGATTGGAAGGTCGATACACCTTGTTCCAATAGCGTCTGAGACGCATGGCCCCTGCGGAAAGAGTGCCTTGGGATTTCTCAAGGAATTGGGCTCCAAGTTCATTGATGTCACCAGAAACCCAAGAGCTGCCAGTTTTTGTTTCAGCGCCTCAGTGTGGCAATCCAGCGGGGAAACGCCTGCTGCATTCTCGGTTCCTGTCCGGAAGCGGAGGAGCTTCAAGAGATCCATAACCTTTAAGCACTCTTTGTATCAACCAATGTATATCATGTAACCTTTAAATACATAATAAAGCAAAAAAATCAAAAGGAAGGGGGGGGGGGGTGGTAGGAGAAAAGCACACAGAAACAGTATTGGAGGGGACCTAAACATTCCCTCTAATGCGTTATGTGTGATTTCCTCCGAGGCTAAGGGTCCCCTTCATCTAGCCAGAGGTGCTACTCCCTTCCAATAAATAAAATATAAAACAAAATTAGTTAGTAACAGTTGAGAGGCCAGATTCAAGAAGCTGTTCAAGGCTCGAGAAGCTGTACACCAAACACATACAGCGTGGTGGCGTGTTTCCCCAGTGAAACCAAAGAAAACGTAAAGGCTGACGCGATGCAAGCGACCGCCGCCACAATAACAACGCAGGTGTTGTGACCACTCGGCCCCCGACCACTCGTGACCTTGCAGTCATCGGGAGGAGGACAAATTCTTCATGCAAACTATGAAGAAGAATAACAGATCTCCTGGTTCAACCTTTATTATATATAATAAGGTACACTCATTAGGGTTTGAGCATAACATTTTTTTTGTAATGCCACGATCACACTACTTCGCCAGAAGACATTTAAAAATTAAAATTTTGCCCCGAGGGGCGAGTTTATTGGGCAGCGCCACTCATCTTGTGAGTGGACACACCGCCATAGTGACAGTAATGGGCAGCGCCACTCATCCTGTGAGTGGACACACCGCCATAGTGACAGTATTGGGCAGCGCCACTCATCCTGTGAGTGGACACACCGCCATAATGACAGTATTGGGCAGCGCCACTCATCCTGTGAGTGGACACACCGCCATAGTGACAGTATTGGCAGCGTCACTCATCCTGTGAGTGGACACACCACCATAGTGACAGTATTGGGCAGCGCCACTTATCCTGTGAGTGGACACACCACCATAGTGACAGTATTGGGCAGCGTCACTCATCCTGTGAGTGGACACACCGCCATAGTGACAGTATTGGGCAGCGCCACTTATCCTGTGAGTGGACACACCACCATAGTGACAGTATTGGGCAGCGCCACTCATCCTGTGAGTGGACACACCGCCATAGTGACAGTATTGGGCAGCGTCACTCATCCTGTGAGTGGACACACCGCCATAGTGACAGTATTGGGCAGCGCCACTCATCCTGTGAGTGGACACACCACCATAGTGACAGTATTGGGCAGCGCCACTCATCCTGTGAGTGGACACACCGCCATAGTGACAGTATTGGGCAGCGCCACTCATCCTGTGAGTGGACACACCGCCATAGTGACAGTATTGGGCAGCGCCACTCATCCTGTGAGTGGACACACCGCCATAGTGACAGTATTGGGCAGCGCCACTCATCCTGTGAGTGGACACACCACCATAGTGACAGTATTGGGCAGCGCCACTCATCCTGTGAGTGGACACAC
Source organism: Procambarus virginalis (assembly GCA_020271785.1). Lineage (NCBI taxonomy): Eukaryota > Metazoa > Arthropoda > Malacostraca > Decapoda > Cambaridae > Procambarus > Procambarus virginalis. The sequence goes on along the minus strand of WNGS01065834.1, from coordinate 1,678 downwards.
CGCCATAGTGACAGTATTGGGCAGCGCCACTCATCCTGTGAGTGGACACACCACCATAGTGACAGTATTGGGCAGCGCCACTCATCCTGTGAGTGGACACACTGCCATAGCAGCATGTACAATACTCCCCAATAGGTAGAAAACCCGCTGGGTTGTTCATCCTGTCACTTGTACCCAGACACAGCTGGGACTTGCTTAACTGTCTCAAGTGAACAGCTCCTCAAACAAGAAGATTAACATCTGTCAACCCTTAAAAGCTTATGTTATCTTGCGGGTGCAAAATGGGGAAATCTTTTAAGAACGGTATCAATATTTGACAAATAGTGTTTTCCTAAGACATGTACTCACCTAGTTGTGTTTGCGGGGGTTGAGCTCTGACTCTTTGGTCCCGCCTCTCAACCGTAAATCAACTGATGTACAGATTCCTGAGCCTACTGGGCTCTGTCATATCTACCATATCTACCAACATCTACCAACTCATATCATATCATGTCATATCTACCAACTGTCATGTTGAAGTGTTTACTATTAGGTTTAGATACCGTCGTCAGGCATTCCTGTTCAATAGCCCAGATCTATACAGCTACTGGCACACACTTGTCTCCTGAAGTCCCAGGGTAGTTAACAGGTTTTAGATTCTTTTTCCAGTTCGATAAATTAAAAATATTACCAAAACACACATTAGTATGTTTTTGTAGGGTTTTCAATTGATCATGCTGTCATGCATACTATGCTCAGTTTTAATGGTAAGTGGTTCCCAAGAGAAGAGCCACAAAACACGAGAATGGTCGAAACCAGCATTTGGTTACAGAGGGTTTTGTCCGAAGATTCAGCAAAGTGAAAACGCCACCAAAGAACATGAGCACATCATACTACAGGCGAAGAGTCACAATAACGTGGCTAAAGTATGTTGACCAGACCACACATCATACTACTTTGCACAGTAATATGTACAGCAATGTTCAGTGGTTCCCACAATACAAGTTACCAACACATGGGCGGCCGATGTTAGCTCGCCTAGGATTGTGGGCCTGTGGGTACCAAATAATGTTGTTATAGGAATATTAAGCATTATTGTTGAAACAAGAATAATATGGGTATGTCTCATAATATACATGTTTATACTGGTGAAATGCCTTTTATTATGGGTAATGACCAAACCACACATCAGGAAATGAAGAAACGTCATCATTTCTTCATTTTCTGATATGTAGTTGGTGATCATATCTTCAGCCACATTATTGTGAATCACTGCTTTATTATGATAGATAAACTACTGGCTGAACGCTGTCACTAGTCTTGCCTATCATTTAGTGAATGTCATAACTAATATTATCTACATACAGTGCAGTATTTTGGTGGTTGTCTTGTATTTGTAAATATTTCCATCCTCGGACAGATTGTGGTGTAATTTTATAGATATAAATGTTCTTTCATTAATTCCTTTTAGGATTCATAGAAGTAAATTTTCTATAGTATTTTTATATCAAATTTATTACAAACTTCTTAGGTGCAGTCAATCCTAAACGATAAATCTTCATATTTACTGTTGAATTTAATCATAATTTTTTTTTTATATTTCAGAACGTTATTTAACCATTTAAACAGAATGTATTTTCAAGAAGCAAACTTTGAAACTGATGTCCAGACCTGATGTAAGAACAACAATACTCTCTTG
>WNGS01065833.1:0-11753 GCA_020271785.1 Procambarus virginalis | reverse complement strand
GCAGGAAAGGTGCTAGGGGACGGTGGCAGCAAAGGTGCTAGGGTACTGTGGCAGAAAGGTGCTAGGGGACGGGTGGCAGGAAAGTGCTAGGGGACGCGTGGCAAGCAAAGGTGCTAGGGTACTGTGGAATGAAAGGTTGCTAGGGGACGGTGGCAGGAAGGGTGCTAGGGGGGCATTTTTTTTTTTTTTTTTTTTTTTTTTTTTTTTTTATTGTTTTCTACCACAGACGTGGCCACACATTAACAATGCTAACCAGCATATATACATTTTCTTCTGTCCTCCATGGACAGGGTTAGAGATGTGTTAAACATATAGTTCAAGGGTTTATTGAACAATCAACCACTGAAGGTGAGTCGGTGCTTTAAAAATGCTAAGCTAACCTATATACGTAAATACATAGATACACAGATTTATGTATGCCTTACATAAAGTGTTCGATGTGTCATCTACACAGTGTCATTAATGTACATTTACAAAGGTGAAATGTAATTCTGATCAGCTTCCATATATACTTTATACCCATACATACACATACACACACATATACATATATACACACATGCATTCACAGACATTTATCTCATTTACTCTGACAGGGTGAGATAGCTGATAAAGAAACTAGTGTGCAATTAAGCACTTAATCACTGAAGGTGATTAAGGTGCTTTTACAAGCTCAGGTTATATAGTTACATCACATACATTGTATAATTAATCTATTACATGGTCAATCTTGGGTACAAGTCCAATATATCATCAAGTGTTCCAGTACTCATATAGTAATTACAAAGTTCAGCATACCTTAGCCCAGGGGGGCGAAAGTCAGCCAGTATGGGACATTCTACAATATAATGTTCAAGAGAGTGCATGTTTTCTCTTTCACAAAGTTGACACATTGTGTACTCGACATTTGGGTTTTGAGAAAGCTGCCAGATACGTCTATATCCCAGGCGTATTCTGGCCACTATAACATCACATTGCCGGGTTCTTGTTCTATTAGTCCCATATGTGAATGTTTCCTCACGATATCTATCATAATATTTAATGCTACAGCTTTCAGGTCTTTGTGAATTTGTTAGGTCGGTGAGATCTTCATTAGATATTTGTTTAAGTATTCTCTTTGTCACTGCTAATGAAATACCCATATCAATTTCTACCACTGGTTTTCTACAGGCTGTCTTTGCAAGCATATCAACAGTGTCATGCCTTGAGATGCCAACATGTGATGGTATCCATAGGAATTTAATTTCAAATCTGTTTTCTTTAGCAGCTAAAACATTCATTCGAATATCACTGACTATTTTCTGGGTGTCACTAATATGTGCGTTCAATGCCAGGAGTGCACTCTGCGAGTCACAGTATATAAGTCCACTGCCTTTGTCTTTTAAAAATTCAGTGGCAAGGTATATGCCTGCAAGTTCGGTTTGAGTTGTACTTGCCCAGTCATTGACGCGCTTCATTGCTGTATGTACGAGAGTAGATTGTTCAAATATATTACATGCACATCCGGTACATCGTCCACCTTCTTCTACAGAGCCGTCGGTATAGCACTGATACACATCGTTACCCAAACTCTGAGTACTTTCAGTGATGCTTTTCAGTGTTAACTGTTTTAATAATGTAGAGTGCACACTATCTTTCTTGGGCGCATTTACAAAATCAACTGATAAATCCCAGTTATCCCATGGAGTAATTGGTTGATTAATCATTAGTTGAGTTGGGTACATATTTAATATTTTGATGGAGTTGGCTACCTTATAGAACCAATATACATAATCAGATTTCGTTCTTCTTCTATAGACCTCAGGTGAGTGCAGCATATTAGAAAGTTTAGCTTGAAACTTCATGTGTTGCCTAGATCTACTCAATGCCTTCACGCCGAAAACTGTGCTAATAGACAAAATTCTCTCACTTATGGTAGGTAATTTTAACTCTGCTCTCATATTAACTATTCTCGTGGACTTTGGAGCCCCAAGGATGAGACGCATAGCTTCGTTTTGCAAGGTTTCAAGAGATTTCAGCTCTTTGTCAGTATACATTGCTAGGGGGCAATGGCAGGGGGACAGGAAAGGTGCTATTGGGGACGATGGAAACGAGGCTGGAAAGGTACTAGGGGACGATGGCAGGGGGGCTGGAAAGGTGCTAGGTGACGGTAGCAGGAAAGGTGCTAGGGGACAGTGGCAGGGGGACATGAAAGGTGCTCAGTTGCCCTCAAGCTAGAGGAGGAGCAGGAGGATGTGTCCGTCCTCCTGTTTGACATAGGCCTAGGCCTAGGGTCTAGTCTTCAGTGCGCCAAACAGGTCAGCTACAGCGTTACTAAGTGTGTACCGTCCCTCCTACCAACTGTGGTAGGCCCTGGACGTGTGGATTGGCCAGAAATTAAGGCAGTAATTGTTAATGTGGCAATATCGAGGCCTGCTGAGGGGAGAGTTGTGAGGTAGGTGGGCCGCCCCGCGGTACCTGAGGCCTGGGGCACCACGCGCGGGAAAAATAGTCGTTGTGCCCTCCCTACCCAAGGTCGCGGTTTGTGTGTGCGACTAGTGTGTTTACACAAGAGACTGCCAGGACACCCCCATAGAGTGCCCCTACACTACGTGTGAGTGTGAACCTTGTGCCTTGTAGGTGGCTATATGTACATGTGTGTGTGTGTAGGGCAGAGTGCAGTGTTGAAGACATACCACCCAACAACACATGAAGTGAGCCGCAGCAAATAGATGGTTTATGAAACGAGAAGTATGACTTTGAGACAACGAGTGAACATGGCTGGTGTGCCTGAGAGCCAGTGCGGCCCCCCCGGCGGGGGCTCCTGTCCCCGCCAGGGGCCCCTGGATGCTGATCTCCACCAGGGGCCCTCCAGTGAGGATCCCCACCCGGGACCCCCCAACAGTAATGCTACAGGTGACTCAGCAACAGAGGATGATGACGATAACTACCAACTAATCCAAAGCAGAAGCGCAAGGAAGCGGGACAAGTTACAGCGACAGGATGAGCAGCAGCAGCAACCTCAACAACAACAACAACAACAACAAGACGAAGACCGTGAGTGGCACACCCTAATCTTTCCTGCAATGGGATTGACAGCAGCAGAGAAGTATAGATGGATTGTTGCGGCCGCCCGCGCCCACAGAGCAGAGTATCGCTTAGAGAGCAGGTGTGTAGGTGGCAATGTTAGTGCACGGGTGCAGGGTTACAGTGCCCTGAAGTTCTTCACAGACACCAGTCTCGAGTATAACGGTAAGAATGTTAAATTGTTGGAAGCAAACCCACAGACAAGACAAACTAAAATTATAATTAAGAACTATAGTATTCATGTTGACGTGAACTTTCTCGAGGACCATGAACAGATTGTTTGGGTCAAGCGCAACACTGGACCAGGGGGACTGGCCAAAAATCAAGCAATTGCTATGTGGAAGGGAGACCTGCCCCAAGTCATTAAAATACCAGGTATGAGGCCGTGCAAAGTGGAGAGGTATATTGGCAGTCCGTCCTTATGTGGCAACTGTCAACGGTGGGATCACAGAACGTGGCAATGTGATCGCGCAATTAGGTGTGGGTGTTGCAGTGGCTCTCACGACACCAAGCAGTGTCTGGCCAAGCTTACACCAGGTGGGGGTGGCGGGGTAATACCTAAATGTGTCAACTGCAAGCAGCCCCATCATGCCTGGAACAGGTATTGCAGCAAGAGGCCTGGCTGGCAGGGCTTGAGAAGGACGCCGACGCAGACAGCAGGTGGACCAGTGAACAGGGGCGGGAATGGCTCCGTGAGCAGTACTACAGCAAGTCAGGGTACAGCCTCCAGTAGGCAGACACCAGCCTGGGGTAGTGGTGGAGTGACCCACCACCACCCCGCACAAGCCCCATCAGACCCCATTTCTCTCACAAACCCACTTACCTCTACCCCACTCACTAACCCCAACCCAGCTCAGGGATCAGCCCAGGGTACAGTTCAGGGACCAGCCCAGCGACCAGCTCACAGTAGACCGACAACAGTCTGGGGTAGTGTTCACTCAGCGAATAGGGGAACCCAGGGTGGGGGTGGGGGGAATCAGGCGTGGGGCGGGGGCGGTGTAGCCAGCCACCACCGCTCCCCCATCCCTGAGGCCTTCCCGCCTCTTCCCCCCCCCTCCAGGTTTCCCACCTACCCACACCTCAATCTCTACCCGCGGTGTCACACCTCCACCACCTAACCTCCAAACCCATACCAATGAATCAGACCCCTCCACTGTCTCCCATCTGCCTCCCCCTCCAGGCACTCTTGACCCCCAGGAGGTCGTCACTCAGGTCTGTGTTACAGCAATATTAGACCGCATGATAAGATCTCATCCAGTTGTCCAACAAATATTGCAAAAGCAGACGGAACTTGAGAAAGCCCTCTGCCAGATTAAGAAGACTCAGGAACAAATCCTCCAAATCCTGCAACGGCAGAGTCCATCAAGTAGAGGTCCTGCAAGCCAGAGCCTGGTGCAAGATGATGCAACACATACTGCCGAGGTACGTCAGCAGACACAGCCAGGACACCAGCACATCAGCGCACACAGTAGCGCCAGTGCACACAGTGACACCAGTGTACACAGTGACGCCAGTACACACAGTAACGCCAGTGTACACAGTAACACCAGTGCACACAGTAACACCAGTGCACACAGTGACGCCAGTACACACAGTAACACCAAACACCATGGAATACACGATGACACATGTGAACATAATAATTGCACACGTACAGCTGATGACAAACAACCTCAAAATGGATAATCACAATGAACAACATCTCACTATACTGCAATGGAACTGTAATGGAGTTCGCAATAGAATTAATGACATCATACAATACGCTCGTGAACACCAAACTGACGTCATAGTGCTACAGGAGACGATGGTAGGTGATGACTTCAACCCAAGGTTCAGCGGTTATCGCAAGTTCTCCCTGCCCTCTGGGGAAAGAAAACGGGGTCTCATCACTTTTGTAAATAACAACATTCCCGCACAGATTATCAATGAACTGCACATGGGGGATGAGTTTGAGTCACTGGGAGTAACCCTTCACTTAAACAATAATGCCTTACATATAATCAACCTATATGTGCCACAGAGTAAACTTGACCTTGACACACTGCCTGAATTTGTTAATGAAGAACCTACCCTGCTGGTCGGTGACCTGAATGCCAGACACCCACACTTTGGTGCCAACTGTCATCAGCCCAATGTCAATGGACGGAAACTGTCACTCTTTGTCAGGGGAAGTGAAAACCTTAGAGTCCTGGGTGATGAACAGCCAACTCACCTCAGAGGAGGAAGATTAGACTATGCTCTCCTGCTGAATGCACAGGACACGGATGCCAGTACACACATTGTGCACAGTTTATGTAGTGACCACTGGGCACTGATTACCACCGTCGACATGAGCAAGAGAAGGAAAGAGACAAATAAAAGAAAAAGGTTATCACTCGGACCGGATATGAGGCCGCATTTCATAAACAGGATGAGTGACTGGTTCACGGAATACCAAATCCCAGAAGACATTGACACATTTGTTGATGACCTTAATCACCAAATTGAGAGCTGTCTAAGAGTTCCGCGCCGTACACCTGGGCGAAGTAACCCTCAGAGGAAGAAAATAAAATGGTATGAGAATGATTACATAAAGATGCTTAACGCAAATGTACGAGACATGAGTAGAGAGTACCGGAGACATCCCACTGAGAGTAACCAAGAGTTGTTTAAAACTGTGTGTCAAGTAGCCAGGGAAGAGAAGATTAAAGAGCGGGAAAGACAATGGCTTGAGTTCACTAGCTCTATTGGACGGGAAACATCTGCAAGACAGGTGTGGGCAAAAATTCAGATAGCTAAGGGTGGCAGAGCCCGGCCTGCGGCTCACAAAGACCCCCAGGGTAAGGCTGAAGAACTAATTCACAAGTGGAGTGATGCAGCATCCTCCTCCTCCCTTCCTGCAGAAATCAGCAGGGAACAGCTCCTGCGACATGATGACAGAAGAATTAGGATAACAAGAGCACTGTCTAGTGATGATGAATATGGGGACCCAATCACAGCCCAGGAAGTAAGGGGCGCTATGAAAAAGGGTAAAAGTACAGCACCTGGTGAAGATGGCGTCACCTACGACATACTCAATGCACTGTGTGAAGTGTCTGGGAATCCACTACTCCACCTGTTTAACAAGTCATTCCTAAGTGGAGTGTTGCCCACACAATGGAAACACGCAATAATTGTTCCCATACCGAAGCCCAATGACCCTGGTAATTACAGACCTATCAGTCTCGTGTCATGCACTTGCAAGATGCTTGAAAGGATCATCCTAAACCGACTGTTGCACAAAATAGGCAGGTTAGGGGAGGGGGTCAATGGATTTGTTAAAGGACGGAGCACAGCAAATTGTATAGTTAATTACTTGGCTAATGACACGGCTAGGTACTCTGTATTTGTGGACATCAAAGGAGCCTTCGACAAAGCACAGGGGATTGCGATCCTAGACGAGCTTGCATGCATGGGTGTCAAGGGGAGACTCATGAAATGGGTTGAAGACTACCTCACAGGAAGGAAAGCCAAGGTTTGCTTCAATGGAGCAGTCTCCAGAACAATGAATATGGAACTCGGGACCCCCCAAGGCGGAGTCTTAAGCCCTACACTATTCAATGTACTTATGAACGCCATTGCAAATATTGATTTTCCGGAAGGAACACAACAAGTGGGATATGCAGATGATGTTCTAATACAAGCTCCCACCTTGGGAAAAATTGAACAGTCCATTGAACTCCTTGGAAGGAAGTGTATTGAGCTCGGTTTCACTCTCTCCACAAACAAGACGAAGGCATACTCCCATCACAAGCGGAGAGCAAATGAAGAACTGCAAATTAATGGTGTAACACTTGAATGGGTTGACCACTATCGGTATCTTGGCGTCACTGTCGGCTCTAACAAGGGGAAGAAAGAGGAGCTCAATCAACTCATAGGAACATGCAAAAGTCGACTCAGGGCACTGAAAGCTATGACCTGGAATGGACATGGAGCCTCTATTGCCGTGCTTAAAATGATGTACACAGCCTATGTGCGCTCCGTCATAGACTATGCCGCACCAGTTCTGTGCACCTACTCCCAAAGCGATATGAAAAGGCTTGAAAGCATTCAAAATGAAGCCATGACAATCATTCTTGGAGTTCCAAGAACTGCCAAAACGTCTAATCTACGAGAGGAGTTGTCCCTTCCCAGTGTTAAAAGCAGAATTCAGGAGCTGAATGCTAAGCTTGCAATTAGGATAGCCAGAGATCCCCATTACAATGATATTGCTAAGAAAAAACTGAGCTCTGTGCTACTTTCAGGGGGAAACAGGAGAAGCAAAAAATGGCATCACAGATCAGTCTGCTACCTCGAAGAGCTTCACCTGCTTGAGCAAGCCCGTGAGCTCCTGCCTGTAGAGAGGTTACCTCCCTGGGAGGATGACTCATGCAAGATCATCATCAATGAAATGGCAATGAAAAAATCCAACATGTTACCACAAGAAATGAGGCACAAGTATCTCGAGGAAATTTATAAAGAAGCCGGAGATGAACTAGATCAAATCTACACTGACGGGTCATCTAATCCTGTCAATGGCAGGGCTGGTGCAGGATACACGGTAATCAAGGATAATACTTTCCAACGCAGAAATGAAGAAAAAGCACGTATTGAGAACTATGCCTCTTCAACGCAAGCAGAGCTAACTGCCATTGTTATGGCGCTAAAGTTTCTTGAACGGAACACTAATGGTGCAGTGATTTGCACCGATTCAAAAGCAGCACTACAAAGCCTAAGTAAAAATCGGGCAGAAAATCTTGCAATAGTCGCTGAAATTAAGAGAGCTGTGAGAGTTCTTACCAATCAGGGAAGAGTCATCAAGTTTCTGTGGATCCCCTCCCATGTTGGGATATGTGGGAATGAACGAGCAGATGTGCTGGCTGCTGAAGGCGCTGAAGGAGACCATATTGAATACTTCATACCCAAGACTCTACTACAAATTAGAGGTATTGTCAGGCAACATCACCGTGACAAGGTAACTGAGGAAAGGAGGATAGAAGCACAAACCAGTGAATCTGTACGATGGTACAACATGGTTGCAGCTGGCAATCCCAATCATTATGGCCGAAGAGGAGGAGGACGAGGGAGAGAATCAGTAATAGCGAGAATCCGTCTTGGATACAAATATCCATGGAGATATGGAATGGAAACAACAGTTGATCAGCGAAGTTGCAGAATCTGTGGTGAGAGTGATGGACACCGCCTTGACCACTATCTACGTGAATGTGAACACCTGAGAGACATTAGGAATATGTGTAGAATAATAAACCCCACATTGTTTGAGTTAGGAAAACACTATTTGTCAAATATTGATACTGTTCTTAAAAGATTTCCCCATTTTGCACCCGCAAGATAACGTAAGCTTTTAAGGGTTGATAGATGTTAATCTTCTTGTTTGAGGAGCTGTTCACTTGAGACAGTTAAGCAAGTCCCAGCTGTGTCTGGGTACAAGTGACAGGATGAACAACCCAGCGGGTTTTCTTCCTATTGGGGAGTGTTGTACATGCTGCTATGGCGGTGTGTCCACTCACAAGATGAGTGGCGCTGCCCAATAAACTCGCCCCTCGGGGCAAAATTAAATTTTTTTTTTTAAAAGACAGCACCTTCTCTACCGCCTGCGTCAAATCCGTCATCAAAACCAGACGCGATTCATCAGTGCTTCGTTAGAGATGGCTTGATCAAAGTAAGAAAGACATCAGTAGGTAAAATGTTTACAATTGCTAATGAGGATAACCTCAACACTTTCCTCACCCAATGTGGTTTGTCTCACCTTATTATCACTTCCAATGAGTCAACATAATTAACCCCCTTGTCACCTAGTGCGGGCTAGGTATCCTAATGTCTCTTTGTTTCACTTTTTAAATTAATTTTTAATTTACTTTTTACCAGTCATTTATTGGACTTAATTAACTGAGTGCTTTAATATTTCTTTAGGTCTTATTAATTATACGATTATAAATAAACTACTTAAAGTTAATAATCTTTAGCTTAAATTTGCCTATGTTTATTATTCAACTTTTTCTTGGATTTCATTTACCACTTCCTGGTTCTGGATAATGTCACCTACTGTGAGACCACCATCCACAGCTGGACCCCACAGTCAACTGGAAGTGGGGGATAAGGAACTGGATCAAAATGAGACAGATCGCAACCTCAGCCTCCCTACCACCTCGCCCTTGGGTTGCTCCACTGTTCAAGCAGTGGTTGCCCTTCGTGACCGGTTGCAGGAATACCAGCAGCAGTCACAGCAGCAAACGGAGCGGCTGCAAGAGCAGCTCCAACATGAGAAAAAATCCATCAGCGATATTTCGATGATGCTCAGGTGTATGAGGGGACTTGTAAGCAATGACTGCCAAACTCTCCCTTCCACCCCTGAACCCTCCAAACATGTGTTCGCTTGCCCATCAGGGGGAAACTTCTAGACTTTGCTCAGTCCATTGGTAATACTAAAAACCTTAAAGACATATGGAGAGCAGTAAATAAAATCAGTGGTTGTAAGACCAAATTCATTGCTCACTCAGATCCAGGGAAGGTTGCTAATGAGTTAGTAGATAAATGGGCAAGTGCTGCAGGTATGGAGTCCTTACCTGAAGACACGAGAGTCACCATTGAGTCATGTGAAAATATTAGAAATGGAGTATGTTGTTGTTTAAGATTCGCTACTCAGAATCAGTTCCAGTAGCACGGGCTATGGTGAGCCCGTAAGTGGAGGCTCTTTGGAGCCATTATCTGTATCATTAGCTGATACTAGAGATATTGGCGATGGATGGGGGTCTTCATGCTGGTTTTCAGCCTGGAGGGCTGGCTATACCAGTTATGGAGCTGGTGGGATTAGTGTCGACCTCTAGGTTTTCCGTTTTTTCTTTGCCTGCGACTTTGGCTGAGTAGTGCTGTCGTTGGAGTTTGGTGACGTGGCCTCCATGAGGAAGTCTTGAACCGTGTATGTGTCGTATTTGTGATGCGGCTCTGGAGCTCCTACTATGATTTCCTCGTCTGAGGAGTCCGTTACCTCCGTAGTGGGTGTTTTTGTCTTTCGCCTCGCAGCCTTAGGTAGGCTTAGGTGTCGTTGATTGGTGGTTGTAGCTATTTCAGGAGCGCTGGTGGTGCTGTTATCGTTTGTAGACAGCACGTCTGCTAGCGCGGCTGCTGAGACTGTGATGGTAGGAGTGTTGGGAGCTGGAGAAGGAATTACCTCTGTTTGTGTCGCCCGGGTCATGGGCGGTTCTGGAGTCGGTGTTGAAGTTGACCGCACGGTCGTCCTGGTGGTAGTCTCCGGAGTGGTAGAGGAGGCAGTGAGATTTACGCTAGTGGCTATGATGGGGGCCAGGCCATTGTCTATGTATAATGCGTTCAGTTCACTAACAAAGCGCTGGTTGTCAGGTCCTGCAAGCCTTTCTGCTAGTTTAAGAAGACCAAGGATAATGCCTGCACGTGATGCAGGGGGCTGTGAAGGAGCCTGTGGGACGTTGGGTCCCCAATGAGAAGGCTGTGTCGCCTGCTGGGAGGAGCCACATGTTGGTAAGACCGGAAAGTCTTCTGGCCGATTAGTGAGAGCTAAGGTGGTGGGTTGAACGCTTGGGGCTCTGGTCGAGGAGGTAGAAGGGTTGTTTCTCTTGGCTTCAACCTGGGCCTTGATGCTTTCCTGTCTGCGGGGGTAGCGGTAGGAAATTGCGGGGTGATTGCCATCACAGAGCAAGCAGCGATGGACTGTTGCCTTGCATATGGAGGAGTGATGGTCCAGTGCGCACAGGCTGCACCTCTGGACAGGGTGCTGACACTTGTTGGTCGGGTGGGAGAGCTCGTAGCACTTAAAGCACTGCTGGATCTCATGGTATCGTTCCTTTTTTATTTGGTGGGTGGTATTTTTAGGCCGAAGCAGTAGAATCCTCGTGTGGCAGCCTGGGTGGCCGCAGCTATGGTGGTGAACGTAATCTTCATTGATGTTTTGTCGGTGTTGCAGAACTCTAGGTTGAATACCGACAGGTTTGGATTTTCGTCCTCGATATTGACCATGATATGATGTTGAGGTCGCTCAGCGATCCACTGGCTGGTCCTGCTGGTAAAAACAGTTCTTCCGGCCAGGAACTGACGTGGGAAGTGAGGATGTAGGTGGTGCTCTTTGCGAAGAATGGCATCGTTAGTGAGGGGTTTTTCTAGCTCCTCTTCACATGAAAAAAAGAGCACTATATCTTCGCCTTTCTGACTAATGTCAGCGGGTTCGAGGCCAGTAACGTCCTTCAGGACCTTTAAAGTATTGCTTCTCCCGATAGCATGACCGTCAAGTGAGTCGCTCTGACCTTAAGACTTTGGGTCGCATTGTGACCACACTGATTCTTGTGATGAGTTGGCGGGAGAGGTCTCCCCCGTCGAGTGTGACATGGAGTAACTTTATTTTCCTTAAATACAAGATCTGTAACATGCACTGAGATAACTCACGATGACTATTAGATGAAATATAAAAGTGGCAGCTCTACTGCTCCGGAGAAAGATGAGTACTAATACGATGACATTCTTAATTATTTAGCCGGTATGGAACCTAGTCCCTTACTTGATTTGTTTAAATATGTGATTATAGAGAAGAAAAGTTACCAAGAAAATGGAAAGAGGCTGTCATCATTCCTATCCCTAAGTCAAACGGAGGCTACAGACCTGTCTCCTTAATATCCTGCTTTTGTAAAATGATGGAA
>WNGS01065813.1:0-10461 GCA_020271785.1 Procambarus virginalis | reverse complement strand
GCTTCAACAATAACACACCTGCAACAGTAACACAGCTTCAACAGTATATCAGCTGCAACAGTACACAGCTGCGCAACAAAAACACTGCTGCACCATTAACACAGCTTCAACAGTATACAGCTGCAACAGTAACACAGCTGCAACAGTATCACCGATGCACCAGTCACAGCTGCAACTGTAACACAGTGCTGCAACGGTAACACAGATGCCCAGTAACATAGATGCAACTCATTAAAACAGCTGTAACACTAACGCAGCATCAACAGTAACACAGCCCCAACAGTCACACAGCTGCAACAGTCACATCGCTGCACCAGTGACACAGCTCCAACAGAAACACAGCTGCACCAGTATACAGCTGGACCAGTAACACAGCTTCAACAGTAATACAGCTCAAACAGTAACACAGCTCCAACAGTAACACCGCTGCAACAGTAACACAGCTCGAACAGTAGCACAGCTGCAACAGTAATACAGCTGCACCAGTAACACAGCTGCAACAGTATCACAGTTGCAACAGTAACACCGCTGTAACAGTAACACAGCTTCGAAAGTAACACACCTGCAACAGTAACAGCTTCAACAGTAATACAGCTGCAACAGTAGCACAGCTGCAACAAAAACACTGCTGCACCAGTAACACAGCTTCAACAGTAAACAGCTGCAACAGAAACAAACCTGCAACATTAACACAGCTTCAACAGTAACACAGCTGCAACAGTAACACCGCATCAGCTCAAACACAGCTCCAACAATAACACAGCTGCAACAGTTAAACATCTGCATCAGTAACACAGCTCCAACAGTAACACAGCTGTACCAGTAACACCGCTGTGACAGTAACACAGCTTCAACAATAACACACCTGCAACAGTAACACAGCTTCAACAGTAATACAGCTGCAACAGTAACACAGCTGCAACAAAACACTGCTGCACCAGTAACACAGCTTCAACAGTATAACAGCTGCAACAGTACACAGCTGCAACAGTATCACCGATGCACCAGTAACACAGCTGCAACTGTAACACAGCTGCAACGGTACACAGATGCAACAGTAACATAGATGCAACTCATTAAAACAGCTGTAACACTAACGCAGCAACAACAGTAACACAGCCCCAACAGTCACACAGCTGCAACAGTCACATCGCTGCACCAGTGACACAGCTCCAACAGAAACACAGCTGCACCAGTAATACAGCTGGACCAGTAACACAGCTTCAACAGTAATACAGCTCAAACAGTAACACAGCTCCAACAGTACACACCGCTGCAACAGTAACACAGCTCGAACAGTAGCACAGCTGCAACAGTAATACAGCTGCACCAAAACAGCTGCAACAGTAACACAGCTGCACCAGTAACACAGCTTCAACAGTAACCCATCTGCAACCGTAATACAGCTGCACCAGTATCACAGCTTCAACAGAAACAGCTCCAACACTAACATTGCTGCAATACAAGGCTAGTTATCTTGAGAGTAATAGAGCGTCACCAAGGCAGTTATCTTGAGAGTATTTCGCGGCTTTAGTTTCCCCGCGACCTGGTCCTCGACCAGGCCTCCACCCCAAGCAAGCAGCCCGTGACAGCTGACTAACACCAGGTACCTATTTTACTGCTAGGTAACAGGGGCATAGCGAGAATGAAACTTTGCCCATTGTTTCTCACCGGCGCCCGGGATCGAACCCGGGACCACAGGATCACAAGTCCAACATACTGTCCGCTCGGCCGACGGCTCCTAATACAGCTCCATCAGTTCCTAATACAGCTCCAACCTAATATGCAGCACCAACTGTATAAGCTCCTATACAGCTCCAACAGTAACACAGCTCCAACAGTAACACAGCTGCAATAGTTACACAGCTGCACCAGTAACACAGCTCCAACAGTATCACAGTTGCAACAGTAACACCGCTGTAACAGTACACAGCTTCAAAAGTAACACACCTGTAACAGTAACACAGCTTCAACAGTAATACAGCTGCAACAGTAGCACAGCTGCAACAAAAACACTGCTGCACCAGTAACACAGCTTCAACAGTAACGCAGCTGCAACAGAAACACACCTGCAACAGTAACACAGCTTCAACAGTACACAGCTGCAACAGTAAACCGCATCAGCTCTAACACAGCTCCAACAGTAACACAGCTGCAACAGTTAAACATCTGCATCAGTAACACAGCTCCAACAATAACACAGCTGTACCAGAAACACCGCTGTGACAGTAACACAGCTTCAACAATAACACACCTGCAACAGTACACAGCTTCAACAGTAATACAGCTGCAACAGTAACACAGCTGCAACAAAACACTGCTGCACCAGTAACACAGCTTCAACAGTATAACAGCTGCAACAGTAACACAGCTGCAACAGTAACACCGATGCACCAGTAACACAGCTGCAACAGTAACACAGCTGCAACGGTAACACAGATGCACCAGTACATAGATGCAACTCATTAAAACAGCTGTAACACTAACGCAGCATCAACAGTAACACAGCCCCAACAGTAACACAGCTGCAACTGTCACATCGCTGCACCAGTAACACAGCTCCAACAGAAACACAGCTGCACCAGAAACACAGCTGGACCACTAACACAGCTTCAACAGTAATACAGCTCAAACAGTAGCACAACTTCAACAGTAACACCGCTGCAACAGTAACACAGCTCGAACAGTAGCACAGCTGCAACAGTAATACTGCTGCACCAGTTACACAGCTGCAACAGTAACACAGCTGCACCAGTAACACAGCTTCAACAGTAATCCATCTGCAACAGTAATACAGCTGCACCAGTATCACAGCTTCAACAGAAACAGCTCCACACTAATATCGCTGCAACAGTAATACCAGGCTAGTTATCTTGAGAGTAATAGAGCGTCACCAGGGCAGTTATTTTGAGATGATTTCGGGGCTTTAGTTTCCCCGCCGCCCGTCCTCGACCAGGTCTCCACCCCCAGGAAGCAGCTGGTGACATCTGACTAACACCCAGGTACATATTTTACTGCTAGGTAACAGGGGCATAGGGAGAAAGAAACTTTGCCATTGTTTCTCACCAGCGCCCGGGATCGAACCCGGGACCACAGGATCACAAGTCCAACATACTGTCCGCTCGGCCGACCGGCTCCTAATACAGCTCCAGCAGTTCCTAATACAGCTCCAATCTAATATGCAGCTCCGACCTGTATGAGCTCCTATACAGCTCCAACAGTAACACAGCTCCAACAGTAACACAGCTGCACCAGTAACACAGCTGCACCAGTAACACAGCGCACCAGTAACACAACTGAAACAGTAACACAGCTCCAACAGTAAAACCGCTGCAATAGTAACACATCTCCAACTGTAACACAGCTGCAACAGTAACACAGCCGCACCAGTAACATAACTGCAACAGTAACACAGCTGCAATGGTAACACAGGTGCACCAGTAACACAGCTGCAACAGTAATACAGCTACAACAGTAACACAGCTTCAACAGTAATACAGCTGCAACTAACACACCTGCAACAGTAACACAACGTCAACAGTAACACAGCTGCAACACTAACACCGCATCAGCTGTAACACACCTCCAACAATAACACAGCTGCAACAGTTAACATCTGCATCAGTAACACAGCTCCAACAGTAACACAGCTGTACCAGTAACACCGCTGTGACAGTAACACAGCTTCAACAATAACACACCTGCAGTAACACAGCTTCAACAGTAATACAGCTGCAACAGTAACACAGCTGCAACAAAAACACTGCTGCACCAGTAACACAGCTTCAACAGTATAACAGCTGCAACAGTAACACAGCTGCAACAGTATCACCGATGCACCAGTAACACAGCTGCAACAGTAACACAGCTGCAACGGTAACACAGATGCAACAGTAACATAGATGCAACTCATTAAACAGCTGTAACACTAACGCAGCATCAACAGTAACACAGCCCCAACGTCACACTGCTGCAACAGTCACATCGCTGCACAGTGACACAGCTCCAACAGAAACACAGCTGCACCAGTAATACAGCTGGACAGTAACACAGCTTCAACAGTAATACAGCTCAAACAGTAACACAGCTCCAACAGTAACACCGCTGCAACAGTAACACAGCTCGAACAGTAGCACAGCTGCAACAGTAATACAGCTGCACCAGTAACACAGCTGCAACAGTAACACAGCTGCACCAGTAACCACAGCTTCAACAGTAACCCATCTGCAACCGTAATACAGCTGCACCAGTATCACAGCTTCAACAGAAACAGCTCCAACACTAACATCGCTGCAATACAAGGCTAGTTATCTTGAGAGTAATAGAGCGTCACCAAGGCAGTTATCTTGAGAGTATTTCGGGCTTTAGTTTCCCCCCGCGACCCGGTCCTCGACCAGGCCTCCACCCCAAGCAAGCAGCCCGTGACAGCTGACTAACACCCAGGTACCTATTTTGCTGCTAGGTAACAGGGGCATAGCGAGAAAGAAACTTTGCCCATTGTTTCTCACCGGCGCCGGGATCGAACCCGGGACCACAGGATCACAAGTCCAACATACTGTCCGCTCGGCCGACCGGCTCCTAATACAGCTCCATCAGTTCCTAATACAGCTCCAACCTAATATGCAGCTCCAACCTGTATGAGCTCCTATACAGCTCCAACAGTAACACAGCTCCAACAGTAACACAGCTGCATAGTTACACAGCTGCACCAGTAACACAGCTCCAACAGTATCACAGTTGCAACAGTAACACCGCTGTAACAGTAACACAGCTTCAAAAGTAACACACCTGTAACAGTAACACAGCTTCAACAGTAATACAGCTGCAACAGTAGCACAGCTGCAACAGAAACACACCTGCAACATTAACACAGCTTCAACAGTAACACACTGCAACAGTAACACCGCATCAGCTCAAACACAGCTCCAACAATAACAGCTGCAACAGTTAAACATCTGCATCAGTAACACAGCTCCACAGTAACACAGCTGTACCAGTAACACCGCTGTGACAGTAACACAGCTTCAACAATAACACACCTGCAACAGTAACACAGCTTCAACAGTAATACAGTTGCAGCTGTGTTACTGCTGCATCGGTGATACTGTTCAGCTGTGTTACTGTTGCAGCTGTTATACTGTTGAAGCTGTGTTTTACTGTGCAGCAGTGTTTTTGTTGCAGCTGTGTTACTGTTGCAGCTGTATTACTGTTGAAGCTGTGTTACTGTTGCAGGTGTGTTATTGTTGAAGCTGTGTTACTGTCCACAGCGGTGTTACTGGTACAGCTGTGTTACTGTTGGAGCTGTGTTACTGATGCAGATGTTTAACTGTTGCAGCTGTTTTATTGTTGGAGCTGTGTTTGAGCTGATGCGGTTGTTACTGTTGCAGCTGTGTTTCTGTTGAAGCTGTGTTAATGTTGCAGGTGTTTTTCTGTTGCAGCTGTGCTACTGTTGCAGCTGTATTACTGTTGAAGCGTGTTACTGTTACAGGTGTGTTACTTTTGAAGCTGTGTTACTGTTACAGCGGTGTTACTGTTGCAACTGTGATACTGTTGGAGCTGTGTTACTGGTGCAGCTGTGTAACTATTGCATCTGTGTTTACTGTGGAGCTTGGGTGGAGCGGTGTTACTGTTGGAGCTGTATAGGAGCTCATCAGGTTGGAGCTGCATATTAGGTTGGAGCTGTATTAGAACTGATGGAGCTGTATTAGGAGCCGGTCGGGCGAGCGTACAGTATGTTGGACTTGTGATCCTGTGGTCCCGGGTTCGATCCCGGGCGCCGGTGAGAAACAATGGGCCAAGTTTCTTTCTCGCTATGCCCCTGTTACCTAGCAGCAAAATAGGTACCTGGGTGTTAGTCAGCTGTCACGGCTGCTTGCTTGGGTGGAGGCCTGGTCGAGGACCGGGTCGCGGGGAAACTAAAGCCCCGAAATACTCTCAAGATACTGCCTTGGTGACGCTCTATTACTCTCAAGATAACTAGCCTTGTATTGCAGCGATGTTAGTGTTGGAGCTGTTTCTGTTGAAGCTGTGATACTGGTGCAGCTGTATTACGGTTGCAGATGGGTTACTGTTGAGCTGTGTTACTGGTGGCAGCTGTGTTACTGTTGCAGCTGTGTTACTGGTGCAGCTGTATACTGTTGCAGCTGTGCTACTGTTCGAGCTGTGTTACTGTTGCAGCGGTGTTACTGTTGGAGCTGTGTTACTGTTTGAGCTGTATTACTGTTGAGCTGTGTTACTGGTCCAGCTGTATTACTGGTGCAGCTGTGTTTCTGTTGGAGCTGTGTCACTGGTGCAGCGATGTGACTGTTGCAGCAGTGTGACTGTTGGGGCTGTGTTACTGTTGATGCTGCGTTAGTGTTACAGCTGTTTTATAATGATTGCATCTATGTTACTGTTGCATCTGTGTTACCGTTGCAGCTGTGTTTACTGTTGCAGCTGTGTTACTGGTGCATCGGTGATACTGTTGCAGCTGTGTTACGTGTTGCAGCTGTTATACTGTTGAAGCTGTGTTACTGGTGCAGCAGTGTTTTGTGTTGCAGCTGTGTTACTGTTGCAGCTGTATTACTGTTGAAGCTGTGTTACTGCTGCAGGTGTGTTATTGTTGAAGCTGTGTTACTGTCACAGCGGTGTTACTGGTACAGCTGTGTTACTGTTGAGCTGTGTTACTGATGCAGATGTTTAACTGTTGCAGCTGTGTTATTGTTGGAGGTGTGTTACAGCTGATGCGTGTTAGTGTTGCAGCTGTGTTACTGTTGACGTTGTGTTACTGTTGCAGGTGTGTTACTGTTGCAGCTGTATTACTGTTGAAGCTGTGTTTACTGTTGTAGCTGTATTACTGTTGCAGCTGTGTTACTGGTGCACCTGTGTTACCATTGCAGCTGTGTTACTGTTGCAGTTATGTTACTGGTGCGGCTGTGTTACTGTTGCAGCTGTGTTACAGTTGGAGATGTGTTACTATTGCAGCGGTTTTACTGTTGGAGCTGTGTTACTGTTTCAGTTGTTTACTGGTGCAGCTGTGTTACTGGTGCAGCTGTGTTACTGGGTGCAGCTGTGTTACTGTTGGAGCTGTGTTACTGTTGGAGCTGTATAGGACTCATACAGGTCGGAGCTGCATATTAGATTGGAGCTGTATTAGGAACTGCTGGAGCTGTATTAGGAGCCGGTCGGCCGAGCGGACAGTATGTTTGACTTGTGATCCTGTGGTCCCGGGTTCGATCCCGGGCGCTGGTGAGAAACAATGGGCAAAGTTTCTTTCTCCCTATGCCCCTGTTACCTAGCAGTAAAATATGTACCTGGGTGTTAGTCAGATGTCACCAGCTGCTTCCTGGGGGTGGAGACCTGGTCGAGGACCGGCGGCGGGGAAACTAAAGCCCCGAAATCATCTCAAATAACTGCCCTGGTGACGCTCTATTACTCTCAAGATAACTACGCCTGGTATTACTGTTGCAGCGATATTAGTGTTGGAGCGTTTTCTGTTGAAGCTGTGATACTGGTGCAGCTGTATTACTGTTGCAGATGGATTACTGTTGAAGCTGTGTTACTGGTGCAGCTGTGTTACTGTTGCAGCTGTGTAACGGTGCAGCAGTATTACTGTTGCAGCTGTGCTACTGTTCGAGCTGTGTTACTGTTGCAGCGGTGTTACTGTTGAAGTTGTGCTACTGTTTGAGCTGTATTACTGTTGAAGCTGTGTTAGTGGTCCAGCTGTGTTTCTGGTGCAGCTGTGTTCTGTTGGAGCTGTGTTACTGGTGCAGCGATGTGACAGTTGCAGCTGTTTTACTGTTGGGGGCTGTGTTACTGTTGATGCTGCGTTAGTGTTACAGCTGTTTTAATGAGTTGCATCTATGTTACTGGTGCATCTGTGTTACCGTTGCAGCTGTGTTACTGTTGCAGCTGTGTTACTGGTGCATCGGTGTTACTGTTGCAGCTGTGTTACTGTTGCAGCTGTTATACTGTTGAAGCTGTGTTACTGGTGCAGCAGTGTTTTTGTTGCAGCTGTGTTACTGTTGCAGCTGTATTACTGTTGAAGCTGTGTTACTGTTGCAGGTGTGTTATTGTTGAAGCTGTGTTACTGTCACAGCGGTGTTTCTGGTACAGCTGTGTTATTGTTGGAGCTGTGTTACTGATGCAGATGTTTAACTGTTGCAGCTGTGTTACTGTTGGAGCTGTGTTAGAGCTGATGCGGTTTTACTGTTGCAGCTGTGTTACTGTTGAAGCTGTGTTTACTGTTGCAGGTGTGTTTCTGTTGCAGCTGCGTTACTGTTGAAGCTGTGTTACTGGTGCAGCAGTGTTTTTTGTTGCAGCTGTGCTACTGTTGCAGCTGTATTACTGTTGAAGCTGTGTTACTGTTACAGGTGTGTTACTTTTGAAGCTGTGTTACTGTTACAGCGGTGTTACTGTTGCAACTGTGATACTGTTGGAGCTGTGTTACTGGTGCAGCTGTGTAACTATTGCAGCTGTGTTACTGTTGGAGCTGTGTTACTGTTGGAGCTGTATAGGAGCTTATACAGGTTGGTGCTGCATATTAGGTTGGAGCTGTATTAGGAACTGATGGAGCTGTATTAGGAGCCGGTCGGCCGAGCGGACAGTATGTTGGACTTGTGATCCTGTGGTCCCGGGTTCGATCCCGGGCGCCGGTGAGAAACAATGGGAAAGTTTCATTCTCGCTATGCCCCTGTTACCTAGCAGTAAAATAGGTACCTGGGTGTTAGTCAGCTGTCACGGGCTGCTTGCTTGGGGTGGAGGCCTGGTCGAGGACCAGGTCGCGGGGAAACTAAAGCCGCGAAATACTCTCAAGATAACTGCCTTGGTGACGCTCTATTACTCTCAAGATAACTAGCCTTGTATTGCAGCAATGTTAGTGTTGGAGCTGTTTCTGTTGAAGCTGTGATACTGGTGCAGCTGTATTACGGTTGCAGATGGGTTACTGTTGAAGCTGTGTTACTGGTGCAGCTGTGTTACTGTTGCAGCTGTGTTACTGGTGCAGCTGTATTACTGTTGCAGCTGTGCTACTGTTCGAGCTGTGTTACTGTTGCAGCGGTGTTACTGTTGGAGCTGTGTTACTGTTTGAGCTGTATTACTGTTGAGCTGTGTTACTGGTCCAGCTGTATTACTGGTGCAGCTGTGTTTCTGTTGGAGCTGTGTCACTGGTGCAGCGATGTGACTGTTGCAGCTGTGTGACTGTTGGGGCTGTGTTACTGTTTGCTGCGTTAGTGTTACAGCTGTTTTAATGAGTTGCATCTATGTTACTGTTGCATCTGTGTTACCGTTGCAGCTGTGTTACAGTTGCAGCTGTGTTACTGGTGCATCGGTGATACTGTTGCAGCTGTGTTACTGTTGTCAGCTGTTATACTGTTTGAAGCTGTGTTACTGGTGCAGCAGTGTTTTTGTTGCAGCTGTGTTACTGTTGCGCTGTATTACTGTTGAAGCTGTGTTACTGTTGCAGGTGTGTTTTGTTGAAGCTGTGTTACTGTCACAGCGGTGTTACGGTACAGCTGTGTTACTGTTGGAGCTGTGTTACTGATGCAGATGTTTTAACTGTTGCAGCTGTGTTATTGTGGAGCTGTGTTTGAGCTGATGCGTGTTACTGTTGCAGCTGTGTTACTGTTGAAGCTGTGTTAATGTTGCAGGTTTGTTTCTGTTGCAGCTGTGTTACTGTTGAAGCTGTGTTACTGGTGCAGCAGTGTTTTTGTTGCAGCTGTGCTACTGTTGCAGCTGTATTACTGTTGAAGCTGTTACTGTTGCAGGTGTGTTACTTTCGAAGCTGTGTTACTGTTACAGCGTGTTTTACTGTTGCAACTGTGATACTGTTGCAGCTGTGTTACTGGTGCAGCTGTATTACTGTTGCAGCTGTGCTACTGTTCGAGCTGTGTTACTGTTGCAGCGGTGTTACTGTTGGAGCTGTGTTACTGTTGAGCTGTATTACTGTTGAAGCTGTGTTACTGGTCCAGCTGTATTACTGGTGCAGCTGTGTTTCTGTTGGAGCTGTGTCACTGGTGCAGCGATGTGACTGTTGCAGCTGTGTGACTGTTGGGGCTGTGTTACTGTTGATTTGCTGCGTAGTGTTACAGCTGTTTTAGATGATTTGCATCTATGTTACTGTTGCATCTGTGTTACCGGTTGCAGCTGTGTTACAGTTGCAGCTGTGTTACTGGTGCATCGGTGATACTGTTGCAGCTGTGTTACTGTTGCAGCTGTTATACTGTTGAAGCTGTGTTACTGGTGCAGCTGTTTTTGTTGCAGCTGTGTTACTGTTGCAGCTGTATTACTGTTGAAGCTGGTGTTACTGTTGCAGGTGTGTTATTTTGAAGCTGTGTTACTGTTACAGCGGTGTTACTGTTGCAACTGTGATACTGTTGCAGCTGTGTTTTACTGGTGCAGCTGTGTTACTGTTTCAGCTGTCTTACTGTTTCGAGCTGTGTTACTGGTACAGCTGTGTTACTGTTGGAGCTGTGTTACTGATGC
>WNGS01065811.1:0-26789 GCA_020271785.1 Procambarus virginalis | reverse complement strand
ACAAATTTGCCATTAATAATATGATACTGGATCACCTTGCTGAGGAAGATATTATAGATTCTTCTACTCATGAACAGTACATTATTTCAGATAAAGATGACTTGAGAGCGATAAAGCTCAGATTGGAACTTGCCAAGATCGAGCTACAGCAACAACAAGAAGCAGCTGCAATCAGAAAGGAAGAACAACGCGTGAGCTGCAATCAGAGAGCGTGAAGCTGCAATCAGAGAGCGTGAAGCTGCCCTCAGAAAGGAAGAACAAACGCGTGAAGCTGCCCTCAGAAAGGAAGAACAAACGCGTGAAGCTGCCCTCAGAAAGGAAGAAGCTGCCATCCGGAAGGAAGAAAGTGAAAGGGAGGCCCTACTCCTCAAAGGACAGCAAGAACGTGAGTTGGCCTTATACCAACAGCGACTCGAGATACAACGGGAACACGACCAACGACAGGCAGAAGCAATGCTAGAATGTCGTGACCGAGAACTCACGAGGGACGCTGCACACCAAGCTCAACTCCAACAAGCGGCAGCTAGTCTTCCTCCCAGTTTCAATATCTCCCATGCAAGTAAGTTAATGCCCCCGTTCCTCGAAACGGAGGTTGATGTGTTCTTTACCACTTTTGAGACCCTTGCTGTTCAACTTAATTGGCCTGACGACCAATGGGCTACCCTTCTCAGAGTACATTTAACAGGTAGAGCAGCAGTCACACTCAGCACTTTGGCTTCGGAAAACGACTACACCACCCTGAAACAAGCTGTGTTGGACGCCTACCTTCTCTCCACCGAAAGCTATCGACGAAAGTTTCGTGACTACGTCAAGGCAAGTACCACCACCTTCTTAGAATTTGCTAACACCAAACAAAGATATTTCATGAAATGGCTGGAGGCAGCACATGTCTCTACTTTTTCAGAACTTGTCAACCTCATACTGGTTGAAGAATTTTTGAGACGTGTACCTCCTCCTGTCCGCCTATACTTAGCAGACAAGGAAGAGACGGAATTAGTGAAGTGTGCGAAGTCAGCTGACACTTACAGCCTCATCCACCGGCTGACTCCAGATCCTACCAGCAAAAGTCTTGGTACAGTTACGAGAAAGCGAGCCCAGATCAAGGTACCTCTCAACTGTACTGCAGGTATTGTCGATTATATGGACACACCATTGACAAATGTGGTAAGTCCCAATCTAAAGGTAACGTCGAACCCCCTAAGTCTAAAACTACTCACCCTAAGTCCGGTAAGCCTGTAATGAATGTTGGTGTTCATGCTAATGATCTCTCTCTCTTTACCAAGCATCTATATCCAGGAACTATCTCTACCCACGGTTCAGATTCAGAGGGACGTTTCGGACTTAAGATCCTAAGGGACACAGCGGCTCTACAATCGATCGTTTTGAAATCGGCTGTGCCCAACGTCGCCTACACAGGAGAGACTGTGTTCATCACTGACCTTACTGCTACAACTCCTTATCCACTTGCCCGAGTTTACCTGGATTGTCCCTTCGTGACCGGTGAAGTCCAAGTCGCCGTCAGGGAAAAGCCTTTTCCCATGCCTGGAGTGCAACTTCTCCTGGGCAACGACTTGGCAGAAGACCAACAACCAAACAACCTGATCATCAAGGACATATCCAAGGTAAGCAACTCTGTGGTGGATAACCCGATTTTTGAACATTTCCCAGTAAAGGTTCAAGAGAGTGATGAAGGTTCTCCTCCTGTTATGGTGACCACCCGTGCTCAAGCTGCACGTCCACAGCCAGCCGACTCTACTGCTACCGCTGTCCCTCAGGACCCTTCGAAACTACCCCCTAACCTGACCGCGGTGGAGTTCCGTAAGTTACAGAGAGATGATCTTACATTGACACCATTATTCTTTCAGGCTGAAACCCAATCCGACAGTGTTCCTGGGTTCTTTATGGAGAACGAAATACTCTATCGCAGGTATAGACCCAGTAAACTGAAGGACGAGGACGATTGGGCAAATGTTGAACAACTAGTGATTCCCACCAGCCTGCGGCCCACGATTCTACACCTGGCCCACGGCGCTTTGTCACACTATGGGTTCAACAAGACTTACCATGGAATTCGACAAGACTACTACTGGCCAGGTATGGTAAACGACGTCAAATCTCATGTCAAATTATGCCACGTGTGTCAGTTAGCCGGGAAACCGAACGTTTCCATTCCCAGAGCACCCCTGATACCCATCCAGGTGCCTGAGGAACCGTTCCACAAGCTCATTATCGACTGCGTTGGTCCTTTGCCTCGGACCAGTGCAGGCAACTCATATATCTTAACCATCCTGTGTCCTACCACCAGATTTCCGATAGCAGTTCCAGTAAAAATATTACAGCTGCTACAGTGGTGAAGAATCTACTGAAAATCTTCACCCAGTATGGATTTCCGAGGGAGATTCAGAGCGACTGTGGTACCAACTTCACCAGTGATCTCTTCAAACGGACTCTGGAGGAGTTCAACATCAAACAGGTACTGTCCAGCCCCTATCATCCTGCTTCACAGGGTTCTCTCGAGCGTAGTCATCAAACCATCAAGGCACTCTTAAAAAAGTTCTGTAATGAGACCTCAAAGGATTGGGATAGGCAAATTGATCTCATCATGTGTATTTTCAGAAGTCTTCCCAACGAGTCACTAGGAGTATCTCCTTATGAGATGCTCTACGGACGTAAGTGCCGTACACCTCTCAAGGCTTTCAAGGATTCTCTACGTGATGACACCTTCAGTGAGCATCAGAGTGTGCCCCAGTATCTCCAAAATCTCCGACACATTCTAGAGAGGGTCCATTCCTTTGCCAGCAACAACCTACAGAAAGCCCAGGAGAGGATGAAGACTCGTTACGACCGGCACTGTAAAGTAAGGAAGTTTACACCAGGAGACTTAGTGCTTGCCTATTTCCCTATCCCAGGTTCTCCTTTACAGAACAGGTTCTCAGGACCCTACCGTGTTAAGGAGTGCCGGAACAACTTCAACTACGTTCTCGAGACCCCGATAGGCGGCGGAAGACCCAGCTGTGCCACATTAATTTACTCAAGCCCTACCATGGGGTTCCTCCCACTGTGTTAACCAATTTCACCTCATTTACAGGTCCATACAGCCACAGTGAGACCTTCCCTGCTTCTCCTTCCGAGAGCACTGACACTGAGACAGCGCTCTCTAACTCGGAAATCCTTACTAACCTTCAACATCATTTTCAGGACGATAATAGTGCTCCACTAATCAAACTCGTCAGAGAATATCAAGAGTTGTTTCGAGATGACCCCCAAGAGTGTACTGTAACTCGGCACGACATCCAACTGCTACCTGACACCCAGCCGATTCGCCAACCATTCTACCGAATCAGCCCGAGCAAAACGGAAGTCATGCGGGCTGAGGTACAGTATCTCTTGGACCATGGACTGGCTACCCCCTGTGAGTCCCCCTGGGCCTCACCATGCATCCTGGTACCCAAACCTCACGGCAAAATCCGTCTGTGTACGGATTATAGGAAGTTGAACCAGGTCACAGTGAAGGACGCCTACCCAATACCCAGGGTAGACGACATTTTGGATGCCATTGGTAATGCCCGCTACCTGTCTCAGGTAGACCTACTAAAGGGCTACTACCAGGTGAGTTTAACGGAGCGAGCTAAGGTACTGTCCGCCTTTATAACCCCCTTTGGTCTCTACAGGTACATCGCCTTCCCTTTGGACTCTGCAATGCCCCAGCCACCTTTCAGAGAGCTGTCAACCGCGTCATCCAGGGCTTGGAAAACACCTATGCCTATTTGGACGACATTGTGGTAGCATCCAACACCTGGAGCGAACACCTGCTCCAGCTACAACGATTGTTCTACAAGCTCCTGAAAGCCGGCCTCACCATCAATTTGGGCAAGTCCACCTTCGCGAAAGGTAAAGTGCGGTACCTGGGTCATGTTATAGGGAGTGGCAACCTGGCTCCGTTAAACATTCACATTCAAGCAATCCAACAGTATCCACAGCCTACTACCAGGAAGCAGCTCCTGCGCTTCCTTGGTCTTGCTTCCTATTACCGTAGGTTTGTGAAGAATTTTAGCACTGTTGCAACCCCATTAATCACCTTAACCAGTCCCAAGCAACGGTATAATTGGACCAGAGAGCAAACCGTTGCATTCGAACAACTCAAATTCCTCCTCTGTTCTAATCCCATTCTCGCCTCACCAGATATCAAGAAGCCTTTCATCCTCCATGTCGACGCCAGTGGTACCGGCATCGGAAGTGTCTTAATGCAGCAGCGAGGCGAGGAGGTTCTACCTGTCAGCTACTACAGTTGCAAGTTGAAGCCTCATCAGAAGAACTACAGTACTATAGAGAAGGAACTCCTGTCCATCGTCCTGAGCTTACAACACTTTGCACCATATCTGCACGGTGCTAGGTCCACTACCATCTATTCGGACCACAACCCTCTGAGATTTTTACATCAAGCCCAATTTAATAACCAACGTCTGCTGCGATGGGCTTTATATCTTCAAGGCTTCAACTTAAAGATCTGCTACATCAAGGGGCCTGATAACATCATCGCTGATGCCCTCTCCAGAGTGCATGAGGTAGAGGCAGCTCCACCTCCCACTCTACCTCCAGTGGACGTGATTCACCCGAAACGGCAGGCTTCGGGGGAGAGTTGTGACGATAATCTCTTATCAGAGATTTAGCCTGCTATTTCTGCGAATCACGCCTGTCCTCATCAATATACAAGATACGTTTTGTAGTGGCTAAACGTACATATGATAGCCACACGTACCAGCAACTCCCTCCTTCCCCCCCACTGCTGCACCTGGTCGACGCGCCGAACCCTTCAACGGCCTAACTAGCGACTTGCGACCATCCAGCTTCCTCATTGGCCGCCAACCAACACTCCACTCCGGCTCCCCGCCAATCACAAGACCTCACCAGTTATTGTTGGAGTCCCTTGCGTTTCTGCCAGCCAGAATATTGTGTGCTCGCAAGCTGTGAACTCCTAAGTGACTCACTCTGTGTGGTCAAATAGAGGTTCATAGTTAGTGCATATATTCCAGCATTCATATTTTACTTACTTTTGTATATCAATTCTCCTCCCCATTAACGTAATCTATTTTCATGTTTATATTGTTTATTATTTTTGCCAGTAAGCCAAGATTTTGCATTTATTTCAATTTGTGTTTTTATTGTTATTAAAATCCATATTTTTTATTATTGCTTTTAGTCTTTCCAACCTTACCACAGATTACCAATCACGCAGTCATTCTTTTTTTTCTCTTTTTTTTTTTTTCCTTTTCTTTTTTTTATATATTATATGTGGCCCAGCACTGACACCTGCTAGTTGGAAGACTGCCGACCACCATTTCCAACTCGTTACCGTCACAATATATATATATATATATATATATATATTATATATATATATTATTATATATATATATAATAATTATATATATATATATATATATATATATATATTATATATATATATATGTCGTACCTAGTAGCCAGAACTCACTTTTGGCCTACTATGCAAGCCCCGATTTGCCTAATAAGCCAAGTTTTCCTGAATTAATATATTTTCTCTAATTTTTTTCTTATGAAAAGATAAAGCTACCCATTTCATTATATGAGGTCAATTTTTTTATTGGAGTTAAAATTAACGTAGATATATGACCGAACCTAACCAACCCTACCTAACCTAACCTAACCTATCTTTATAGGTTAGGTTAAGTTAGGTAGCCGAAAAAGTTAGGTTAGGTTAGGTAGGTTAGGTAGTCGAAAAACAATTAATTCATGAAAACTTAGCCTATTAGGCAAATCAGGCCTTGCATAGTAGGCTGACAAGTTCGTTCTGGCTACTAGGTACGACATATTATATATATATATTTATATATATATATATATAAATATATATATATATATATATATATATATATTATATGCATTATATACTAGACTAATTTATAGTATTACTATTCATTTTATTAACCCCTCTTCGTTCAGTATTAATTCATTATGGGCCTGGGTGTTACTGTTTACAATTTTCAACCATTTCTACATGGCACTTTCGACATTATCTCTGATATTTTACTACATTATTATATTAATTACATTAATTCTTTTACATTTCTGGATCCCTAGCCTTACTGGTGTCCATTTCTCTATGCTTCAGATCTACAGGTCTTCTTGAAGTTCTTGGGGTACTGCTGCTCGTAGAATGCTCATTGACACTCCAAGACTGAACTCATCGGCGCCTCTTAAGGCAGTTTCTTAGGCTAACTATTCAGCTCTAGCATGCATTCGGAGGACAACATACGATGGAGATCACTGTAACGGACTCGGTTACCATCCTTATAATCTGTTGTATTCGTGTCGCTCTGGACACAAGTATGTTGCAGTTACGCCTTAAGACCTGTTTCCTATATTTGATTTTGTTTTATGTATATATTGATTTGATACTATATATATTGGTCATATATTTATATAGATTATTTTGGTCTGATCTATTGTTTATATTATTATATTGGATTATATTTGAATTGAGTTATTCCTTCTTAGTTTCCCCCTTGGTTTAACTTCTGCCTTCGCCCCAGATACGGTAACTTGTTACCAGTTCCCCCCTTTTTTTTCACTTGTCCGGGTTTTCTTTTCTTTTTTCCGCTAAAGTTCTGATCGGTTTGTTAGTTACCTTACTTGGCTACAGTCTATTTTCCAGGAAGATCTTATTCTCTTCCTTTCACCTTAATTTTGCTCTAGACGCTCCTATCCTCTGTGCGAGTGTTAGTTTCTGAGTTTTCCTCGGGGTTTCATCCTGGCTTTTTCATTTAATGACAGTTGCCCAGTTTGCTTCCGGAAAACGTAGCTCTTACAACCTAATTCCAGTAGTACCCTTAAGGGGTAGGTTTCTTGCCCATCACGATCCTACTGCATGCCCGCTCTGCCCACCCTTACTGCCTTAATACTTCCAGAACCGACTGTGGGAAGCGCACAAGGCACACCACTGATGAACGAGGAAAAAGGGATGGAGCCCGAGGGCAGATTACGGTACCCATGAAGTCGACACCACCGCAGCGACATCGACGGACACGGGGTCGACCCTGGGGAGTCGGCCTCGGTGTAGGCGACTTCCCACGTCCGCCTTGGGGCCAGCATTACAGGATTGGTCCCTGTGAGGGCGGGCTCCAGCGATGACCAGTCTTATGACAGCGGGCACAGCGCCCCCTACTCGGGTGCACAAACCCTGCTGTACGATCACCTCACAAGGACATGGCATGGGGGGTCCACCTTGCCTCTCTATACTCTGTGGATCGTCGCAATGATGCTCCATTGGCCTCACGAAGGACGCTGTTTAACTTGCAGTTTCTGCCTAGTAGAACAGGTTGGGCCCCTTTTTCAGTCAGGAGGAACCCGACTGTTTTTAATGCCCTCTCCGGGGATACGGGCATGGTTGCTGTCATGGAAACGAGTGGCCAAATTCCTAGTTAAAGGTTGGCGAGGAACACTCCCCTCGCAAGGTCTAGTTGGTGGGCTCTTGCCTCACTATGTCCATGGTCTGTCGCGATGGCGCTTCGTTTGCCTCGTCAAGGAAGCCGTTTCACTTGCAGCATCTGTCTAGTAAACCTAGCAGCGGCCAGCCGCTGCTCGCCCTTCGGGGTTGGGGGTTCCACGCCGCTGGCCCTCACGGGTTGGGGGTACTCTGCCGGAACCCCCAAAGTGATAAGCCTGCAGATAGCTAAGAAATATTAACTTGAATTGTAATTAGTGTAAATTTAAATAATGCAATTTTCAATTACTAACTATAGATGTAACTATTAATTGTAATTGATTTAATACTTTATCATTATAATTATTCTTTACTACTTTATTGTTATGCATTACAGTCACTAATTATTTATCATTCACCCTAATTAGCTATTTGATACATTAAAATTATTGCTTATCATTATACTATTTGTTATTATTATTATATTATTATTATATAATAATAATAATATTTATTTATTAATTTATTATTAATTTATTATTTACTATTATAAAATAAACAAGTCCCCACTCTGAGCGCATTTTCTTCCAACCTCAGAAAAAATCTTATCAGTTCTGCATTCGCTAAGAAATCCAATGTTTATGTGAACGAATGCCTAACCAGATTCAGACAAAATCTTTTATTTAAACTACGTGGAATCTGCAAAAGATCCACTGCAATAAAACATTGTTTTGTGCGAGATAGTAAAATAATAGCTAGGAAGACTGACTCTGGAAAAACTTGTCATAACCACTGAGGCACACCTCATGCACTTCTTTCCTGGATGACTGTGGGATAACAGCTGTATAACCAGAACATAATTTGTAGTCTCACATACTGCCAAAGTATACTTAAGCTCTGTCTTTCCTTTCCAAAGGTTTTTTTATTTTTTTTGTCATCTTTGTTGATGACATTTCTTGTTTTTTACTCATAATTATATGTTCTTAGTTAATCCCCTTGTCACTAAACCTAGGGTTCTTTATTACCCTGTTATATTTAAAGTAACTTGGAATTTGTTTCTTAGTAATCATTTATTGGAATTAATTAATAGTATAATTGTTTATATAAGCATCTACCTCAGTATCATAGTAAAATCTTCCACATAAATATAATCTCACCCTGTTTATTTTTCACTTAGATTTATATTAGAGTAAATTTCTAGATTCACTGAGATTTATATGTAATTTTTTTTAATTATCTATTTGAGCTCACTTTGTTTTCTTAGGTTCATACTAATTATAGGATTTTAACTAACCATTACTAAGCTAATTATCCTTAAGATCATTTTACTTTATGATTAATATTTTTTATTTTACATTTATATTGTCAGTCTTCACTGATTTTTTGTTTTTCTTCTTTTTATCTAACTTCTGTGTCCTTCCTGGCTATCTATTGGATCTTTATTTTTCTGATCAATGGAAGGAAGACATCAACAGTATGGGGGCTTATTTATTATGTTGTAGAAGTACAGGTAAATAATTATGCAGAAGTAAACAGGCGTCTAAGTATTAACGATTGTATAACATAGGCGTGGGTAACTCAAAGTACACCGAAACAACTTAAATTGTACACCCGTAGTAAAATAAAAGTAATCTTATAGCCTAGCAACAAACTCTGCAGAAACCTAATGGCTTATTGTCTAGAATTAGCAGTGAGGCGAATTTAACATAAAT
Source organism: Procambarus virginalis (assembly GCA_020271785.1). Taxonomy (NCBI): domain Eukaryota; kingdom Metazoa; phylum Arthropoda; class Malacostraca; order Decapoda; family Cambaridae; genus Procambarus; species Procambarus virginalis. Next base: position 17,615 of record WNGS01065811.1, on the reverse strand, counting down.
CTAACTCTAAGTATAACAGTCAGGACACCATGAGTAAATATAAGTGAACAACATAACATAATGGTAAACCCTAGTTGGAAAATGGAAATTAATCAGGCGGCAGAAAATTACATAGAGACTGGAAAAGCCTGATATGAATTTGGAGAAGAAAATAACCCCAGGCCAGAGGCCGTGCCGCCAAGGAATAAGGAGAAAGAATTTCCTGACTTAAGGTAGGGCTTACTAGTAGAAAGGCTGTAAAGTCAAAGTAGTAGCTGCGGACAGCGAAACACTTGGGGGACCGGCGCTGCACCCCCACTCCGCAGGCCAGCAGGCCTGGAAACCCCCCCCCCCTGAAGGGCGAGTGCCCGCTGGCCGCGAGGGAAACCCCCAGGGTGGCAGAGCAACTTCGGCTACCCAACAAGGAAGTAAAACGTCACTCTTCCACCTGCCGACCGCCATTAGCGCCGTTCGGCAAGCCCTTCTAGCGGCAGGGTCGGCCTCGGTGCTCCCCATTCCCAGAAGGCTTGTGACATGAGAGGGCCCCCGAGCCTACACGATGAGCGCCTACAGCGTCGTCCATTCGTCGGCCGAAAGGGGGTGGAGGCTGCGACGCTGTGCCACCCGCCGCTTTCCCGGCAGGGGGGACTCTGGGAAGTGTCCTCACCGTCCGTATCCGAACCGCCCGAGGAGGCCCCTGAGGAGGGGGAGGCGAAACGGGCGGGTTTCGTCCGTGCCCGGGCCGGCTGCGTCCTCGCACCACTGTGCTGTTGTCCTCGCGTCGACGCCGCCCGAGCCCTCTTCCGTGTTGCAGTTGCTGCGTGTTCCGGCTTCTCACCACTGCGGAAAGATGAAACGTAAGCATCGGTAGGACTAACTGGAAAGAAGCTGGCAGGGAGACCCAGCTGCCGCACCAACAAACTTCACATACACAAGTAAACAAATGCAAAGGTAAAATTAAGTGGCCATAGTGAGTGAGAATAACGGACAGATAACCAATGCTCGATAAGGGCTGGAGAGAAACTGACGAAGGAGGAGAGCAACAGCAGCAAGGAGCGTGGAGCCTAGGCGCGCCCCCGAACCGGGTGGCAGGAGGATGGGGGGGCCGGGAGGCTGGGGATGAAACGAGAATGAATAACAGGGAAGCGATAAGAGAAACGTCGCCTAACGTCAACTGACAGAAAAGGCAGGACCAAGCCCGAGGAAAGGGCCTAAGACTTAAGAACAAAGGAATAGTTGACATTAAAAAGTCCTTTAAATAGAATAACTTGCAAGCATGAAAGAATAGGACGAGGACGGAGAAAAAATGGGGGGGGGGCAACCTGTATACACAACAACTAGTACGACCTAGATGAAAGTGACTTAGTGACTCAAGACTGTAAGGAAGATCTAAACAAACATAATTGAAAAGCCAGAGATAAGTAAATTAAAACAAGAAGCAGGAACCATGCTTAAAATGCAACAAAATTGCTGAGAAGAGTATAAGTCAAATGCAAGACCAATGAACTAAAGACTAAAGGCAAAAGGCAAAGCAAAAGCTAAGCTAAGCTAAGGCTAAGGTAACCTAAGCTAAGACTAAGCTAAGCTAAGCTAAGGCTAAGCTAAGCTAAGCTAAGCTAAGTCTAAGCTAAGCTAAGCAAAGCTAAATTGCAGGAGAAAATGCAGAGCATCATACACCCAAACTGAAACTAACAATGTAAAATTTATATCTGAAACCACAGTTAAATAATATAGATAAATAAAAACGCCAAACTAGGAGCAAACTCCCTGTCGAATAACGTGCCGCGATGGAAACAAAACATGAATGCAAGGCCAATAAAACAGGAAGAAAGGCATGAGGCTGAAGCAATGCTAGAAAAAGCAGAGAATAATTAGCAGAGTAAATATAGGGCATAACTGAAGCTGAACAATTAAATAGATTAAGGCAGTATTAATAATATACTTGTATTAAAAGCTGAACAATTAAATAGATTAAATCAATAATAATCATGAATAGTTTGTGTAGCTTAAAACATGTCGGAAAATCCGACACTTAATAATATCAATTCAATCGGCAGATAACATTGCTGCTGCATTGTATACACAAGTTAAACCATATAAAATGTAGCTTGTAGTGGAATTTTCCATCAATAGAAAACGGGATATCATTGCCACATACTATTATAAATTCACCAACTATTGTTGGGAATTATTCTTAAATACATTAGTCTTTGGACTTTTACCATCATAAAAACATCTCATATAAATTAACTTAATTATCAGTAGCAAAATAAAGTAAATGTGACCCTACTATCAGTTACTGATATCTAGACAAAGTGCCAAGGCGTCAGTGAGTAGGGGAGGTCAGCCATTGTTGTTAAGACCAGAGGCGCAGGGAGCAAATTCGGTTCCTATAATTTCTCTTGGACGAAGTGTGACGGAGATCAGAGTAGTGGTCTTCCATCATCAACACGCTGTCAACATAATCAAGGGAAGTGTTCTACCAAAACCCGTTTATCTAAGCATTTCTGGCCAGTTAAATGTTAGGTAGATATTGGGCAAACCGGTTAGAATGTGAACTCGCCTCATACTAAAGGTAATTAAGCCTTGGTCCTTATCATATCTAATATACCGTGTTTTCTCTGATATAGCTGTCATATATTAGGATTCTGACTTTACAGCTAGCGCCCTTTGACAGGAACAAGAAGAGGAAGCAAGACTTGATACATCAGTTACTGGGTGTTGGAAGCTGGCCTCAAAGAGGATAATTTGGTGTCTACATCCTAGTTATACCTGGTGAGCTAAGCCTGCTGTAAAATAAAATAAGGAACCTCCTCAATGTATACCAATATGTGTAGTTAATACTGTAGTTTGATTGGCTGCATATATATATATATATATATATATATATATATATATATATATATATATATATATATATATATATATATATATATATATATATATATATATATATATATATATATATATATATATATATATATATATATATATATATATATATATATATATATTTAATATAAACCCCCCTAATGTGTAAGGATTGATTTGTGAGAATATTGCAGAAATACAGTTCACTTAACATCATACCAATTGCTGTCGAAATATATAAATTAACGTAAATATAAATTCTATATAAATTCATATAAATTAAATAAATATAAATCTCACAGGTCGGTACCCACAAAACAGTATTATTCATGGTATAGGTTGGTTAGATTAAAACAGTAATATCCAAGGGATAGTTTGGATAGATTAAGCAGTATTATTCATGGTATAGTTTGGTTATATTAAACAGTATTATTCATGGTATAGTTTGGTTAGAATTAAAACAATATTATTCTCAAAAGTGAAAAGCAAAATTATTTGAGTATCCCACTAGAAATGGACACTGCTTTAACACTGCAACAGTATTATTACGTAAATACAAGACATAACTGAAAGCTGAACAATGTAATAAATTAATTTTTGAAAATCTTAAATAAATAATATAAATAACATAGCGAGGCCAATGAAACAGCAAGGAAGGCATGAGGCTTAAGCAATGCTAGAAAAAGCAGAGAATAAATAGGAGAGTAAATATATGACATAAATGAAGCTGAACAATTAAATAGATTAAAACAGTAATATTCATGGATAGTTTGGTTAGATTAAAACAGTATTAGTCATGGTATAGGATGGTTAGATTAAAACAGTAATATATATGCATGGTATAGTTTGGATAGATCAAAAATAGTTTATAGTTTAGATAATCAACAAAAAACATGAATATGAAAAGAAATTTAGGATTCGCCTAGTTACAAATGAAGTAGTTAAAAGGTACTCATCAGTGCTTACCAGTATCATAAGAAAAGCCAAACGTTCATATTATGAGACTAGATTCAAAGAAGCAAAAGGCAACATGAAAAGCACATGGAATACCATCTCTAATATCCTAGGACCTAAACAACACTCCCACAACCAGATAACACTCTCTAAGGATGGCCTTACACCGTCATCTGATTTAAAAATAGCGAATGAATTTAATAGCTTCTTTTCATCGATTGGTGCTAATCTTGCCAGTAAAATCCCACAGACTCAGTCACATATCAACACATATCTCTCAGGCAGCTATCCAAACTCTCTTCTTCTTTCACCAGTCAGCCCGACAGATGTTGTGTCCATCATACCCTCACTAAAAACCAAAGCTGGGAACATCAGTGAAATCCCATCCCTTGTCTACAAGAGCGCCACCCACGCCCTTGCGCCACCTACAGCTCTGCTGTTCAACAAATCCCTTCAGTGTCATACCTTCCCTGATATCCTTAAAAAAGGAAGAGTAACGCCAGTTCGTAAAGGAGGTAATCCGGCAGACATCAGTACTAGAAGATGGAATATCATTTGCAAGGGATGACCCAATGGAAGAGAAGAACCGATTGAACTCAATATCAGAATCAGAGGCTGAAAGCTGACCATCGTTATTGGACAGGAGTCTTGGTTTGTTATTTAAAATCTTCTTTGATCCAAATATTTGTGAAATTGTGCTCCAAGTTTTTTTAATGTTGCTCTTTATTTGGGTAAATTTATCTTCGTAGTATTTAGTTTTGGCTTGTCTAATTATTTTAGATAGCAATAACGAGTAATTCTTTGAGAATTCTTTGGAGACGGTTCCTAACCTATACTTCTTCTCAAGGTCATGTTTTTTATTAATGGATTTAAGTATTCCCTTTGTGAGCCAAGGATTGTTTAGCCTTTTGGTTGTGCCTTGTTTCTTAAGCATAGGACAGTGGGTGTTATAAAGGCTAAGAGTTTTTTGAAGAAAAGATTGCACTGCTAGGTTGATGTCCCCTATGTTACCTAACTCAGATTCCCAGTTGACATTATCAGCAGCAGTTATAAAATTGTCTATAGCAGTTTCATTGTGCAGCCTAAAGCTTAACTCCATTGTCTCTAGAGGTGGTTTGTTAATGTTAGTTAAGAGAAATGTGGGGTAATGGTCTGTAGTGCTATCGGTGATTATACCTGAAGTAAGCGAAGAGGTTATGTTGGTCCAGATGTGATCTAGAGTCGTGGCAGTACTGAATCAGTGATTCTAGTAGGTCTAGAGATTAAGGGTATGAGGAAGCAGGAATTCATACAGTTGATGAAGCTAACAGCAGTAGGGTGTTCAGGCTCGCAGAGGTCAATATTAAAGTCCCCTGCGATAATTAGATGGTTTTTGTTCAGTCTGTTATCTAGTATTAGATTTCTAAGGTTTGAGTTGAATTCGGACACATCAGTGTTAGGAGTTCTATAGACTGCACCCACAGACAGGACAGACTCGGCACCCTTGACTCTGAAACTAGCGAAGATATACTCCCCACAGCAGTCTCTAGTTCTAATTACTTTTAAGCATGTTAGTTCTTCGTGGTAGTAAAGAGCAGTACCACCACCTCTCTGAATTTGACGACAGTTGTGAGTTGCCGAGTAGTTAGGCATGTTAGAGAGTTGAGTAGTATCCTCTTTTAACCACATTTCAATAAGTATAATAACAGAGAATTTGTTGTCAATAGTTTCAATCAAGGCACTAACATCATCGAAGTGTTTACCCAGAGATCTAACGTTCAAGTTGATTACAGAGATATTGTGATTATGTGTTAATACATTGTTTACATCATGTGCCGTATAATATCTGCAATTTTGATCATTAAAGTCATGATTGTCATAGATAGTGGATAAGAGGTTTAGTTCTGGGTCTATACTTGTCTGCATAAAAAGGCTGGTTGTTGGAAAACAAGGCAAGAAATGGCAATTACAAAATAGAAATTTGAAATAAAAGGGAGAAAGATAAAAAAAATATATAAACAAAACTATACAAAACAAACACAAAATGATACAAAAAAAGAAAATGAGGTAGCTTACAAGGGGCTTACAAGTACTCTCAGGTACACTGTAAGTAATAAGTTGGATTTTGGGACACAGGCAAAGCCAGGGGTACAATGGAGTAAGGGAGTATGGTGAGGCTAAGCAACCTAGGTAATAAATGAAATCAAAGAAAAAGTTGATTAATAAGCATAGGCAAATTTAAGATAAAGATTATTACCTATAAATAGTTTAGTTATGAATGTATAATTAATAAGACCTAAAGAAATAATTAAGGCACTCAGTTAATTAAGTCCAATAAATGACTAGTAAAAAGTAAATTAAAAATTAATTTAAAAAGTGAAACAAAGAGACTTAGGATACCTAGCCCGCACTAGGTGACAAGGGGGGTAATTTTGTTGACTCATTGAGAGTGATAATAAGTTGAGACAGACTACATTGGGTGAGGAAAGTGTTGAGGTTATCCTCATTAGCAATTATAAACATTTTACCTACTGAAGCTTTCTCACTTTAATCAGGCCATCTCTGACGAAGCACTGATGAATCGCATCTGGGTTTTGACGACGGATTTGACGCAGGCGGTGGAGTAGTTGCTGTCTTTTTCTAGTCAAGCACTCGTTGATGGAGATTCCCTGTCGTTGGGATGCAGCTGTCCGGACAAGATGCGATTTCATGGACTGGGAAGCCAGTTTCAGGCAAATTTTCCGCTGGTTTTGTCCTGATGAATTCTTTTTGCCTACTCTGTAGGCAGCAATAATGTCTGTTTTGTTTAGATTGAACTGCAATTCTTTTTTTTAAGAGATCCTGAACTATTTCAATACACTTTTCACCTTCGCTTTCCACTGGAATATCTTGGGACGACACAACTACAGAGTCAAGCAGTTTTTGCTAATCTTGTTCATCCTGGGTGACGGAACGTTGGGCGGATAATGTACTGATACAAGCAGTCATTTTGCTGATAGCTTCCTCTTGTTTTTTTATGGCTTCATCGGATTTCAAACGAATGTTTTCCTCACGGAGATCATTCAAGTCATGCTGGAGTTGATCTTGGCTAGCCCTCAAGTTTCTAATCTTGTTTAAATTACCACTCAAGCTGTCAATGTAATCAATCAGAGCTTTAATATACCAATGTGCTTTACTATACTTATTAATCTTTCTCTTCTCATTTTTTTCTTGCAATGTATCTGTTATCATTTTATTAATTCTGCTAGAATTTACGTACTAAAATTATCTGTTAGATTAAGGACCTGCCCGAAACGCTGTGCGTACTAGTGGCTTTACAAGATTGTAAATACTATGCTATGTATTCTCTCAAACCCAATGTACCTTCTTGTATATAAATAAATAAATAAATAAATAAATAAATAAATAAATAAATAAAGATGAAAACAGTATCATTCATGGTATTTGCATACTCGTATGCATAGAGTATGCAAACATACTCTATTTGCATACGTATTTGCATACTCTATTTGCATACGTATTTGCATACTCTATTTGCATACGTATTTGCATACTCTATTTGCAGTATTTGCATACTCGATGCAAATAAAGGGACTCAGTCTATGGAACTCACTCCCTACTGAATTGAAAAGCTGTCCAACTTTTGCGTCATTCAAAAACAATACTAAAAAGTACCTAATTTCAACTTCATAGTTTTTTTTACCTTTTGCTTTAAAATTGCACTGTATCTGTTGCTACCCAATCTCTCAAGCTTTATGTACCCAATCTGAACATCTTTATCATTGTGATCATTACTGTCTTCTTATATGTGCTGCCAATCTGCTGTATGGTGTCTATTAATCTTGTTTAAATTACCAATCAAGCTGTCAATGTAATCAATTAGAGCTTTAATATACCAATGTGCTTTAATATACTTACTATGCTCTCTCATCTCATTTTTTTTCTTGCAATGTATTTGTTATCATTTATTAATTCTGATAGAAATTACCTACTTAAAATTATCTGTTAGATTAAGAACCTGCCCAAAACGCTGCGCATACTAGTGGCTTTACAAGATTGTAAATACTCTACTATTCAATGTATTCTCACAAACCCAATGTACCTTCTTGTATATATAAAAATAAATAAATAAATAAAATAAATTGTATAGATTGGTTATATTAAAACATTACTATTCATGGTATAGTTTGGCTAGATTAAAATAATATTATTCTCAAAAATGAAAACAAAATTATATGAGTATCCCACTAGAAATGGACACTTCTTTAACACTGCAACAGTATTATTAAGGAATACAAGACATAACTGAAAGCTGAACAAGAAAGGAATTAATTTTAGAAAATCTTAAATATATAATATATAGCGTAGCATCGCCCACCAAAGCGGACAGACCGCTCTACGGCAGGTCACCTACACATAAGGTAGTAAAACAGATAAGGTAGTAGAACACCGGACGGACGAAACATCTGGGTACGAACATGCCGGGCTTCGCCGGTCAGATCAAACGTCTGAGACAAACATACCAGGAGACACCGGGCAAGCAAAACATCTGGGGACGAACAGGCCGGGATACACCGGACAGACAAAACATCTGGGACAAACATGCCGGGCTACACCGGCCAGACAAAACGTCTGGGTACAAACAAGCCAGGCTACACCGGCCAGACAAAACGTCTGGGTACGAACAAACCGGGCTACACTAGTCAGATAGACGTCTGGGACGAACAAGCCGGGCTACACTGGCCAGACAAAACGTCTGGGTACGAACAAGCCAGGCTACACTGGCCAGACAAACGTCTGGGTACGAACGAGCCGGGCTACACTGGCCAGACAAAATGTCTGGGAACGAACAAGCTGGGCTACACCGGCCAGACAAAACGTCTGGGTACGAACAAGCCAGGCTACACCAGTCAGATAGACGTCTGGGACGAACAAGCCGGGCTACACTGGCCAGACAAAACGTCTGGGTATGAACAAGCCGGGCTACACCGGCCAGACAAAATGTCTTGGTACTGTCGGGGATTCGAGTAAGTAACCGTACTTTATATCCTGGCGAGGTCTCCAATGTCGGGGATTCGAGTAAGTAACCGTACTATATATACTGGCAAGGTCGCCAATATCGGGGTGTCTCCCTCTCTCTACAGTCACCACCAAGTAGTATTAGCGATAATTGGCACTTACTGTAGCCCTGCGGGTCTTCACTCAATCCTCCGGGCGCCACTGTTCACCAGGAGAGTCTCCCAGTCAATCTCCGGCCGGCCTTATAGCCAGAAGACAAGTGAGAACATGATCTATTCTCTTATAATCGTGTGCCCGCCCCGACAAGGGCTCTACTGCTAACTGAAAGGTCGCCAACTGGTGTTTCCCATGTCCAGTAACACGTCAGTGGTATTGTGGAATTGTGGTAGAAGTGGCAGAGAGCACACTCATTAAATCTGGTAACAGGCAGGTATATGTCTCTATCACTCTCACTCTTTCAATGTACTCAATAGCCACAAGCAATGGAGGGGTAATACAAATGCGAAGGTAGTTTTGTATTTTACTTAAAAGCTTAAAGTATTATATCTCTATATCAGCTACAAGGCAAAGAAGAACATGGCAGCGAATCACTCCCTCTTCATAAACTGGAACACAACAAGACGGCAACATTCCCCCTCTCCTGTCATTCCCCAGCTGCCACGCCCCCTCACTGTATAATCTCTCTGTACTTGCTGTCCTGGTGTTAAGCTCCTATTTCTTTAAATTCACAGTAAACACAATACTGGCAATCAACACAATGAATTGCTATAATAGCAATAAACACAATAAATCACTGCACTGGCCTTAAGCTCAATAAATCATTTCAATGGCAATTCACAGTAACTTACTGTAATGGCATTAAACACAGTAGATCACAGTAATAGCAACAGATGCAATAAATCACTGTACTGGCCTTAAACACAGTAAGTCACTTCAATGGCAATAACACAGTAAATCACTGTACACATGAATATGTTATTGAATACTCCAGCATATATATACAGATCATTTCATCAATATCAATAATAATGAGATAATACTGGGCACATAGCCTTACACCAATAAATGTTACGTTTATATATATATATATATATATATATATATATATATATATATATATATATATATATATATATATATATATATATATATATATATATATATATATATATATATCTCTGGCATAATTTATAATATTAATGTCACATGAAAGCAACCATCCTCGACACAGCAATCTCTTTGATAAATTACAGGTGCACTCACACACCACATATATATTTTGTGAGAGCTCTCTACAGCATCTCTCTTCACAACTGTGCCTCACTATGACATAGACATTGGTGAGCCCTGCTCATGACATAGAAGATACTCTGGCTAAATAGCTGACTAATGGGGAATGGGGAGGGAAAACTGAATTACCTACTTCCACCTCACTGATGTCGACTCGCCCTCTGTTGAAAGTTGAATTGTAGCTCCTGGTCCCGGCTCTCGACTCATTGTAGGGAACGCCCCCACACACACACTGATGCTCTCTCCAGGAACCCAATCAACACCCCAAAAACGTGTCTTCACCGTGCTCTATCCTCTGCAGGCCCGTGCTCCTCCACAACTTCTTGAAGGGTTGGAGTCGGTCTCCTGGCCGTCGACTTCTCCTCACAACTACGTCTGCAATCCTTTCTCTCGGCTGCAGTCGTCCTGATTCTCGGCTAGTTCCGTTCTTCTACTGCCTCTCGGTGGATTGGCCCAGCCGCTACGTCTACACTAAATGGGTGAAGCTGCTCAGACGTTCCATACGTCACTGCACAGACTTCACTTCTTGCAAAGCACCTGTCACTGGAGCACTTGCTGCTCAATTCTCGTCGATTCCCTCTTCGGTCCAACACATGGACTAAAGGAAGTCCTCACAGAGTCCTTGCAGACTACAGGGTGACACGTAAAATTCACCGGAGCTGGGAAAACTGTCAAACTGACAGGACCCTCGATCGCACGTCTGACCTCCTTGACGTGTCGTGTCAAACTGCTTGGCGCCACTTTGCGCGATGTCCGGACCCCCTTACTCTCGTGACATCATACTTGCCAGGGGTGTTTCTCATTGGCTCCCTGTGCCACGTCACTGTTCTTGACCAATCTGGTGCCACTGACGTCATACCGTTTTGGCGGCAAAACGGAGGGGCCGGCGCCATATTGGCGTCCTAAAGGGCCTAAACCACAGGCCAAAACACTCTTCTTTTGCGAATTTCTCGTCAACGCGAGAACACTACACGCTCCCACATATGTCAAATTGTTCCCCAAACGTAGAGAACGCTTGGGTAAAGTGGATATGACTCTTACAGCTGGCGTGGGAGAAATATAAGGGGGGGGGGGAACACCGTCACATGCGCATGGTTTGCATACTCGTATGCATAGAGTATGCAAACATACTCTATTTGCATACGTATTTGCGTAATCTATTTGCAGTACTTGCATACTCTATGCAAATAAAGGGACCCAGTCTATGGAACTCACTCCCTATTGAATTGAAAAGCTGTCCAACTTTTGCGTCATTCAAAAACAGTACTAAAAAGTACCTAATTTCATCTTCATAATTTTTTACCTTTTGCTTTAAAAGGGCACTGTATCTATTGCTACCCAATCTCACAATCTTTATGTACCCAATCTGAACATCTTTATCATTGTGATCATTGCTGTCTTCTTATATGTGCTGTCAATCTGCTGTATGGTGTCTATTAATCTTGTTTAAATTACCAATCAAGCTGTCAATGTAATCAATCAGAGCTTTAAGCTCTCTCATCTCATTTTTTTCTTGCAATGTATTTGTTATCATTTATTAATTCTGATAGAAATTACCTACTAAAAATTATCTGTTAGATTAAGGACCTGCCCGAAACGCTGCTCGTACTAGTTGTGAGGGAATCTAGATTCCCTCAGCTAGTTTTCCTAGTTTCTAGAATAGGCTAGTCGCTCTAGGGACTCTAGAAACTGAAGCTTTCAAACTAACATATACTTGTGGGGTGTTGAATGAAAGCTTATGTTAAGGACTGTCGTTTGGGACTGACTAGAGGTCTGTGATTGCTCTGTAGAGAGAATTACAGAAATTTTCCTGTTTCTGTGAAATAGGAAGAGATTTGAGAGTGAGTGGTATGTGAGGATACTTGACTCTCAAACCGTTAAAGGTGGGGGGGACAGTGGGGTGAACGTTGCCTCCCACCCCCCACCATGTGAGACAGGCAGCCATTGTCTTTAGGCCTCCCCCTCCTTGTGACGTCATGGGACGCCTGAGGGTGAGGGGCGCCTGTGATTGGTTGAAGGCACCTCTGCTCCTATGCCGAGTTTTGGCGCGAACAGCTGTGATTGGTAGCGGCACGAGGGAACAGTGCCGGCTTAGTGCTGATTGGTCAAGACAAGGTAGGGGGGAGATATGGGGATTTGAGTTTCCCTAGCCCGCCTTAGAGTCTGGGCAGCAAGCGGAGGAAGAAGTGACTGGTGGAGGTGGCAGCCTGCCACCTCCACCCCCGTTAATCGCTTCTGTCGTCCAGATTACTCATCTTGCATGGCACTCCTGCCATCCTGGGCTGTGTCAAGGCCCAAATTTGTGTGAAATTGGGGCTGATGAATACGGGACAGTAAAAGCCTCAGAGACAGTGATAACCCATGAGGCAGCTGGCAGAGCCTCAGGGTGTAACAGGTGGTCTGAGTATCCTGTCTATGTTGTGGACAATTGGTGGAATATGGGCAGTGAAACAGTAGTGATATTACAGGCCCCTGTTGGATTTTGTATTCCACCCAATGGTGTCCATGTCGTAGTGACGCCGGCCATTATCACGCCCAGTGTAGAGCAAGACATGCTCTGGTATGATGAGGTTGTTAGTGATTCCCCTTCCACGTGTGTATGCCCGGGGCCACCCAGGCCGCCTGTGCGCCACCCGGCCACCCGCCCGCCCGGGCCGGCCAACCAGGCCGCCCGCCCATCCGGCCCGGCCACCCCAGGCCGCCCGTGCACCACCCCGCCCGCCCGGCCCGGCCACCCCCACCCCGCGCGCCAGCTCAGCTCGGGTGGGGTGCTGTGACTTCACGTGCTACCCGTGGCTACATCCCTTAGGGCCTCGCGGTGGCCACATCCCTTAGGGCCTCGCGGTGGCCACATGCCTTATCCACCCCCTTGGGCCACTTGGCCACTTTCCCGGGACAGCCTAGGGCCACATCTTGTCGACGCACAAGGAGCAAGCTAAGTGTTGACAGCCAGAGAGGTAGTGACCTGGGAAATGAGTGAAATGAGAGGATAACGTGAGTACAATACTCAGAGTGTAACAGTGTCTCAGTATTAGTGGAAATTCCGGTAAAAGCTGTGTTGTCCCATAGCCCTGCCAGGTTAGGGAAGCAGCTGAGAGACAGCTGTCTGTAGCACGTCCAGGTGACTGGTTGGGAGTACCGGAGATGGATGTTGTACACAGTACCACATGGAGATATATGTTGTGTGTAGTCTGACTTGAGTATGGGACCAGTCAGTGTAGAGATTTACCATATAAGTGATCCAGCATGTCGATTCTATATAATCGGTCAGACTGGATTAATGCCATATAGTGGTATACTGGCATGTTAATTATGCCAGTGTAGAGGTAGGCAGGCCCGTGTTGCAGGGTTATCAGTGGATACCCTGAGGTCTGTATAATTGTCCTGGTGATATAATTTTCATTGATTATGTGGATGCCATTTCCATGTGTTCATTTGCATGTTGTATGTACTGTGTTGTGTAATGAGTCAGTAGATGTGATTGCTGACTGATTGCCTAATGATGTCATTAGCATGTGGGGCATGCTGACGGCATCATTATGCTGCAGGGCTGTGCAGTGTTGTTATCAGGTATACAATATTATTCTCCAAGGAACTGTGTTGAGGATTTAAGGGGACCCCTTTGAGTATTCAGGGAAATTCTCAGTACTTAATAAGAGCAAGCAATTAGTTAATTTGCCTAATTATGGAGAATTAGCGCCAGCTGTTCGCGTAGCGACGGTGTTTTATATTAACTTAAATTGTCATTGCTGAAGTAGTTCTGATTGCTCAACAGTAGTCTTTTGCAACAGTTGCAAGATAAGAGGGGGCAGTAATGTTGGCATACTTTTGTTGTTGCCAAACCGTGTGTCATTACTGTATGGGTACAGTAATTAACGAGTTGCAGTAGCCGCAACCGTATGTGGGCAGTGTATTTATGTTGTTATGCATGCCATAGTAAGTGTGTCCTATGTAACACTGGGGTTACTTTGTGTTTCTTTAAGTTGTGTTGAGGACTTGAGGATTCAGTGAGTTAATTAAAGGGGTAATTAACTGGATAAGGGATGCACATTTATTGTTGAATGAGTGATAGCTGTTATAAGAGAACAGTATTGAGCTTGAGTGAAATACGTTTCCGGTGCAATTAATTGTCCGTGTGACAACTAATTGACCACTCTAGCTAATTATGTAATTAGCATTCTCATCATGAATTCACGTAGTGGGAGAGGATCTGTCAGAGTCTGTCGGTATTTGTGTTAACGAATTTGCTCGAGACTAATTGCGTTTCTGGGGTATAGCAATTAGTGGCTCATGATAATTAGTGGAGTAATTAACGTCTGGGGTCTTGAGGACTCAGATGACTCGGTAAAGTGAGGTCATGGAGCTAGCATAAATCGTTATAATAATCATATCTTGTCTGGTGACAGTGGATTAAGATGCACTCTTGTCAATTAGGGTAATTAACTCTTCTCCTGTGAATTCACAGTGTTTGATGAGACCTGGTTAGGCAGTGCGGAGTGAGACGTATTTATGTAGGATTAATTATCAGTCCTGGTGACAGTTAATTAAATGCTCAGGGTTAATTTGGGTAATTAACACTCATAATAAAGTAATTAAAGACACAGACTGTTGAGAAACTACCAAGTTAGGGTAGGCTTAGTTAACGTAACTCAATTGGGATGTAATTAGTGGTCCGTTTGACCTTAATTAAGAATTACTCACTGAATACTTGCAAGGAGTCAAGTGTGATGTAATGTAAGAGTTTTGAGTTATTGTTAACAAGATGACTTGTTTTGAGAGAGACAAGTGTTGATGATTAACGTAGAGTACCATCATGTTGTTGTCTAGAGAAAGACAAGTATTTGTGATTAACGTAGTACTTTGTTGCTGACTGCTGTGATCAGTCAATTAACGTAATTAATCACATAATCAATGTTGTAATTGATTAAGACAATTTCTTTTGGTTATCGTCTGGTGACGAGAGTAAACTTAGGATTAGTGGAGCTGTGTCCCAGAATCCCGCCTTGCCTGACTTTGTTTACTGTTTACAGTGCAACTTCCTGTAGGGAGTTGCAAAGAGTGTTCACATTGGTTGTGATAGGGGGAGTCACTGTTGGACTACCCGCCTAGTTACGGGGTCACTCCTGTTTGGAAGGAGGACCTTAAGGTTGTAATTAGAGTAGCTGTCACCGTGAAGCCGTGACACTATTGATTGCAAGCCTGTGTCATCAGTGGATATCCTTCATTTGTTCAGTTAGTTCATGTTGTCAGCCCGAAGTGTCAGCAAGATGGAGCCTTCTGTCACTTCTCGAGGGGCTGTTGAATAGCTGTGTTGCAAATGCCAAGGATGGACATTAACGTAATAAATCACTTGCTGTGGTGTAACTTACTCTGTGATATTTTTTTGATTTGCAATATTGCGTCGTCAGTGGGCACACCTGTGTTCAGGTTAGTTCAGTATGCAGCCGCACAGCAAGGGTTGCTATTTAGCTGTTTGTTATAGTGCCACTGGATGGACATTAACGTAATTGTAACTCGATAATGTAGTAGTTTAGTCTCTTGTTATTAATAAATGTTTTATTTTATAGAAAACGGGTTTGATGTCAACCTTCAACCATTCTTTCCCCCCCCCCATGTCTGCTTTATACGATTGATGTTGATGTGATCTTTTGATATGACGGCTGCTCTTGGGAATTCGAATTCCATTCATAGCGCCACATCAAATATAAATATTTGATTGTGAAACCCGTCGGTTAACTTTTATTAGTTTTAAAGTCCTGTTTAACTAGGAGGAACCAGCGTCCTATTGTGGACAGGTTTTCACCCCTAGTGGTGGAAGCCTGGCGGTTTGCTCCCGCTTTTCCTTTTTCTATTGGACACATGCTTTACTGCCGGGAGCAGCCTTTAAACTTGTAGTCCACCTCCTAAGGGAGGTAGGCGTAGAAAAAAATCTCACACTAGTGGCTTTACAAGATTGTAAATACTGTACTATTCAATGTATTCTCACAAACCCAATGTACCTTCTTGTATATATATAAATAAATAAATAAAATAATAAATGGTATAGATTGGTTATATTAAAACATTACTATTCTTGTATAGTTTGGCTAGATTAAAACAATTTATTCTCAAAAATGAAAACAAATTATATGAGTATCCCACTGGAATGGACACTGCTTTAACACTGCAACAGTATTATTAAGGTTACAAGACATAACTGAAAGCTGAACAAAGTAAGGAATATTTTAGAAATCTTAAATATAATGTAGCTTCGCCCACCAAAGTGGACAGACCGCTCTATGCAGGGCGCCTACACATAAGGTAGTAGAAACAGAACAAGGAGAACGGGAGTGAACGTGTACGTGAGGGAACAACATAGCGGCTACCCGGACAGACGAAACGTCTGGGTACAACATGCCAAGCTTCGCCGTTTAAACCAAAACGTCTGGGACGAACATAACAGGCGACACCGGCAAGCAAAACATCTGGGGATGAACAGGCCAGGATACACTGGACAGACAAAACGTCTGGGACAAACATGCCGGCTACACCGGCCAGACAAAACGTCTGGGTACGAACAAGCCGGGCTACACCGGCCATACAAACGTCTGGGTACGAACGAGCCGGCTACACTGGCCAGACAAAATGTCTGGGTACGACAAGCTGGGCTACACGGCCAGACAAACGTTTGTGTACGAACAAGCCATGCTACACCAGTCAGATAGACGTCTGGGACGAACAGCCGGGCTACACCGTCCAGACAAAACGTCTGGGTACGAACAAGCCGGTCTACACCAGCCAGACAAAATGGTCTGGGTACGAACAACCGGCAACACCGGCCAGACAAAACATCTGGGTACGAAAACGCCGGCTACACCGGCCAGACAAAACGTCTGGGTACGAAAATGCCAGGCTACACTGGCCAGACAAAACTTCTGGGTACGAATAAGCAGGCTACCCGGACAGGCAAACATCAGGGCGAACAAGTCGGGCTACACCGCCCAGACTAAACGTCTGGGTACGAACAAGCCGGCTACACCGTCAGACAAGGCGTCTAGGAACAACGTGCAGAGACACAACGTCTGGAAACAAACGGCCGGCAACACCGGTCAGACGAAACGTCTGGGAACAAACAGCCTGGTTACACCGACAGACCTGCCAGCCACCTGTAACATAGCAGGAAAAGAGAAAAACCCGGGAACCGGGGCTCTGGGGGCGGCGTAGGGCAAACAAGCCACTGCGTGCCTGCCATAGAAGCTGTAGTGGCCCCCAGCCTGGGCCGTAGAGACAGCAGAAGACGGGAAGACTCTCGGCTAAGCCCACCCTGACGCAAAGGCAGCCCTTAAGAAGGAAGCTTTGGGCCTCCCCACCGGGACACCGCCGCCACATGGCGTCTCCTGCCTGTGGGCATGAGGAAGAGGGACAGGAAGGAAGCGAACGCAACCCAGGGCAAGCGTTCCACGGGGCGCCATGCCACGGGGGTGATGCCGACCTTGGCATGGGCCCTAGGGTCGGGCCTAGGGACAGAGACAACTAAATAACCC
>WNGS01065803.1:0-13766 GCA_020271785.1 Procambarus virginalis | reverse complement strand
GAATAAGAATCTAAGAGCTTCAGACAAAATACCAGACTTTCGGCTGTTTTGCAGGGCGCCGCGGTGGGCTTCATCCTGGCCATTGTGTTCAGCGTGTGGCAGGCGGTTGGCAAGTTTTATAAAGGTGGCGGCAGCCCAGAGAACTGCCCCTCTCTATTCTCAGCTGTCCGGAGAGTCTACAAAATAATACACTGGGCGTCATCCTCAACAACACCCTCTTCACCGCCATCGACTCCGTCTTAGGCAGCTTCAACACAAACACGCACTCTCGCACCTAAGTCAGTCATATTCCACCACTTTAATTTTTCTGCTCATTTAGTTATTTTTATTTTTTCCTTGCATGTCGAACTCTATATTTACTAGACAAGAACTTAACATTATCTCTGCAGCTGATCTGATCAACTCTATATAGGTGATGCGGTGGACAAGTTGACTAGTTTAGTTGCCAAGGAGGAAGTTTATATCAATTTCAAATTCAAGTCAAGTTCCCAGGGCCAGAAAAGTATTTTGCATTTGTCTTGAAGAATGCAAAGAACTTGGTGTGTCCTTGTCTTGCATATTTAATAAATTATTAGGATCCATTAGAATACCGAAATCATAGAGAGATGCAAATTTTGGGCCAATAATAAGAAGTGAGATAAAAACATTCTTTGAACTATTATTCATTTAACACGTTTATTGCAAGAAATAATGTGAATCGATTGTTGCAAAAACATTATTTTACATCTTGCACTCTATTACAACATTTTCCTATCCTGACTTAGCTCCATCTATACTCTTTGTTTCCTTTGGTATAGCCATGCCCTAATCTAACTTAATATAGCATCCCCCAACCATGAGCCCCTATCGTTTTAATCAGTCTTTCATGTGGCAATGTATCAAAGCTTTGCTAAAGTCAAGGTACACAACATTTCACACCTTCCGCTATCAACTGCCTCAACTATGCTGGAATACAATGATAGCAAATTTGTTAAACATGAACGGCCGTTTGTAAAATCATTTGTGAATAATTTATTAATCAATGTTTTTCAGGATGAAGACGAATGACTAGCAATTATCGATTCAAGCAATTTTTCATACAATAGACGTTAGCTAATTGGCCGATAGTTTGACGCAAGTGATCTATCTCCTTTCTTGAAAATTGGTACCACATTGGCAACTTTCCACGACTCTGGCACTCTGCCTGACTATTGATTCATTAAATATGGTTGACAATGGTTCGCAAACTACTCTTTTAATTTTTTAGGGCACCTTGGCAAACACTTCGTCTGGTCCTGGGGATTTATTTGGCTTGTGTTTTTACTATTTGTTTAATAACATCATCCCTGGTTAACTACTAAACTAGTTAAACTGTCCTCTTTCCCACCAATATAGACTTATTTGGGCTGAAGGCACAATGTTAAGTCCTTCTTTAGTAAATACAGACAGATAAAATATTTATTTAAAATACTACTCATCTCTTCGTAATTATCAGTTATCTGACCTGTCTCAGTTTTCAATGGACCTAACCTTTCGCTAATCTTTGTTCGATATAACTGATAAAAACTTAAGGATTTGACTTTGCTTGCCCTGCTATGCGAACTTCATAGTTTCGTTTTGTTTTAACATTTCTAACCAGTAGGACGAATTCTGTTCTAGACTGACTTCCCCATTCTTAATCCTTTTGTACCAAGCTCTCTTTTTACGTATAAGGTTCTTCAGATCCATTGTTACTCATTTCGGGCCATTATTATTTGGTCTATTCAATTTGTGTGGTATACTTCGTTCCTATCTTTTGCTTAGAAATTTTTTAAATGTTATATTTTGAATCCATATTGAAATCCTTTTTACATTACTCATTCCTGGGTTCACGTCTCGCTCCATGACCCTCCCACCCTCATGCCCAGAACTTTCTAATCCATTACTCTACAGAAATTTATTTCTGGCCACTAAAATCAAATTTTCAGAAATCTGGCACTTTAGCAGAATTCTCTCTTGCAAATCTCTTCAATTTTATGCTAAATCTGATTTCTTTGTGATCACTGTTCCCTAGGTCACATCATATTTCGATGTCATTAATTTGTGTCTCCCTGTTAGTTAACACCAAGTCTAAAATATTAATTTCTCACGTTGGTTTCTTAATGTTTGCTTAAGAAAGCAATCATCATTTAATTCTAGAAAATCTTCTGCTTCCTTATTCCCTATTCTGTTAAGCCAGTTGATTTTACTAAAATTAAAATCACATGTCACAAATACTGTTTGACCTAGATGCTCTAGATATTTCATCCCATAGATGCTTTGTTTCCATTCGAAGATTGATGACCTGTATGTAACTCCTATTATAAGATTTTTAACTTTTTCGCTTAATTGTAACCAAATAGTTTCTGTGTGTGGCTCAGCTTTGATTCCCTCTTTGAGACCACATTTCGTTTAAATCCGCTTATTTGATATTCGGCTAATAGTTCTGTTTTCTATATTTATCCATGTTTCGGTAAGTGCAATAATATCTATTGTTTCCTGTGCAAACAAGAGATTTAAATCGTTTATGTTGTTTCTTAGACTCCTACTGTTCATGTAATATACCTTAAGTGTATTGTTATTTTGAGGCCCCTTCTCCTTCCCTGTTTCTTTTGCCAATTCGTTTCCCCCCACCAACACATACCTGTATTACCTCCTTTCTCCATATCCAGCCCCATAAAACTATCTACCATATGTGTAAAATCTTGTTGATATCTCGTTCATGTTTACCTTTCATGCACTGATATACTTCAGTCATGTCACCCCTTTTTCGTCTTTCTAAAGAGTGTAAAATACTTTTTAGAGCCTTGTTTATAGAGAAAGTTCCCAATTCCTGATATAAATGGGCATAACAAAGTGGATATTAATAGTAGTAGTAGTAGTAGTAGGCATCCGGCAGTCTTGGGAGACTATGGAGTTGCGCTCTGGTTGCAGATGCTGGAGTGTCCTATCCAGGGCACAAAGCCTGGTTACATCGATATGGAGGAGAAGCTGTTACCCCATGCAGCAGGTCTCCCTCTCTCCACATTGCTGAAATTGTCCAATGGAAAGGCAAACACCAAAACGCTTGGTTCCAGCGCCGTCGCAGGAGTTGCCAGAGCGAGGTTGAAGTCAACAACGAACTGCCTTAGGAGCTCCAGCTCCGGATTTTTCCTTGAGGTTGACTCCTGAAGCCCATCCCAAAAGTGGGTATGGCTGCAAGGCAGTGGAGGTTTGAGCTCAGGATTTTCCTTCTCCTAGATGAGCTGCCTTCCCAGGCTGTCGAATCCCATCTACCCGAAACAGCTGGTTGTAAGGCGCCAGAGGTACGAGCTCATGCAGGAGGACGAGGACCTGAAGGGCCGCCCCTGGTACTACTCAGGCTGGTAGCCTCTCTGAGGGCCCTGAAGAACCTCCCAGAGGAGGCCTGGGAGTCGTCCGGGGACTACCATACACAACAACACACAACTCAAATATTATAATAATAATATCATTATTATTTTTAAAATATTAATATTGCAATATTATATAATAATTATTTATTATAATAATATATAATATTATTATAATAGTAAATAACAATTTAATAAGGCATTCAATATATCAGCTAATAATAGAACACGAAACAATAGATATAAATTTGATAAGTTTAGATTTAGGAAAGACCTGGGTAAATACTGTTTCGGTAATTGGGTTGTTGATTTGTAGAACCAATTACCGGGTAACATAACAGACGTAGGATCACTTGATTGTTTTAAACGTAGGTTAGACTTATATATTAATGAGTTCGGGTGGATATAAATAGGAGCTGCCACGTATGGGCCAATAGGCTTTGTATAGTTGCCTTGATTCTTATGTTCTAATCATTGTCATCCTTCTGTATATGCTTTCAAGTGAACTTATGTCCATTCTATAGTATGGAAACTGAAACTGAACTGCATAATGTAAATGGGGCCTGACAAGGGCAATGTAAAGCTGAATTATATTATATCATTATAGATGTGAAGGTGAATGAGAGACCTAATACATGTGTAATTGTATTAAAACCACCTTCCTGTACCTTTATTCAAGCACTACAGGACTAGTAAGTTTCCCAATATTAGACGTACAAGTACAAGTACAGATACTCAATGGGCGAGCTTGAAGTGGGGACAGCTGACAAGAAGTCAGTGAGAGGAAGCACTGGAGTTGTAGAAAAAGAGCCAGGGCTAAACCCAGCTGCATGTCGATAATCGATCAACCCATCCTCTTAAAAATAACGTATTTTTTTCGCCCGTATGCGCACTATGACCAATAATGGACGTAATTTGAAATGAAATCGGCTCATGAAAGTGATGTACTGTCCCGTTTTATGTTTGAGTCCTCCGGCTTACTCTGTTAGGTTAGGAGAGGAAACTTTCTATTTACGTTTTTCATGACGTTTTGAATCTTTAGCAGAATTTCCTGCCCCCCTAACCTACCAGAGGACCCTTAACTTAACGTTTTGGAAAAAAAACTAAATTTTAGTTTTTTCATTTTCAAATTACGTCCATTTTCGGCCATATGGGTAAACGGCCAAATTCTGACGTAATTTGTAAGTAGAACAACCGCACAACTGGCTAGGCGTTAAGTCGGGTCAGGAAAGGGCTGCAGTGGCAGTGCTTCTGTTTTCTAGGTGGTGACATTCTGTCTTCTGGTGGTGTCTTTATTCTTGATTGTTCTTCTTTCTTCTCTCTTGAACACTGTCTCTTCATTCTTAGTTCTAGTTTTTCTTTGGATGCTTCTCGGTGCTGTCTTGCTTTTTCTTGTTGTGCGTAAAAATATAGTCTGGTTCGAAGGTGTTGTTACGGGTGGAGCTCGAAGTATTCTGGATCAGTGAGGTGTAGGCTGAGAGTATCAATGTCGTAGTATCTGAAGATCTCCTCAACAGAGAGGGGTGCATCACTTTTGTTGCCGGATCTTGTATTTAGTTGTATCTGTTCCAGATAATTAGTTTTGTGATAATTTGCTATTATCTGTTGAAGGTCAGCAATCTTCATAATCGGATGCTTTGCTTGAAGTTCCTCTAAGGTAGACATCTGTTGATTCATCATCATCATCAGGAGTGCCTGAAGCAGTAGTGGTAGGCGCAGTGGTGACAGTTTCTGTAGAATCTTCATTAGACGATAGGTGCAGGGACCCGGTGGCCTCAGGAGCAGAAGGCGCAGGTTGAGAAGTTGCAGTAACATCTGCCAGTTGAGTTGAGTCTTCAAGTGTAGAAGCCGGTGTAGGAGGATCTGGAACAGACTCTTCAGGAGGTAAAACTGTTGATTCAGTAGACTAGTGGCCTGGCTGCTGAGCTGCTGAGGGCTGGGGTCAGCAGATAAGAGATCTACGAGTGCAGCTGGAGAGAGACGGTGATGTCAGAAGCTGAAGTGATAATAGCAGTTGACGTTGAAGTCGTGAGGAGGTCCTCGGGAACAGTAAACGTTAGGAGGCCATTTGCATCATATAGTATATTCAGAATTCGTACGAATTCCTTGTAGTTTTGGGCTCCTTATCAAGTCAACCAGATGTGTGAGTGCGTAAACAGTACTGTTAACGGTATTGGAAGCAAGCATCTGTTGTGAAGGTTGGCTTGGTGCCTGGCCAGAGTGCAATGGTGGCGGCTGCTGGTTCGGTGAGTGACCAGCAGTCTGGGAGCTGGGGGCTCCATTGGCTTGCAGGTTGCGCGGTAGCTCCTCCGCCTCCCAGAAGCTCTGGGAACATGGCGGCTTGAACGTTGAAAGTTGTTGGCGTTGTGGAGGCTTTCCTGACGTCGGATATCTTCGTGAGTTCAGCTTGTCATGTAAGGCACTCGGCGGAGACGGCGGTGTGATTTACATCACAGACAAGACAGCAAACACAGTCGTTGGTGCAGTCCCTGAAGTGGTGGATCCCGGCAAACTTTCTGCACCTTTGGTCCAGGAGAGTGCAGTTCTTCGTGAAGTGCGATAGCTGTTGCACATACAACATTGACTTGGTCGATAGTAACGTTCCTTACTATTTGTTCCTTGGTGGGGCGTGCCGACGATACCAAAGCAGGGAAATCCGTAGTCGGCAGCAAAGGAAGCTTCTTCCGATATCTTGACGGTAACGTTCATGGTGGTGAGGTGGCTGTCAGTTACAGTGATGAACTTGACAGTGATAGCAGTCAATGATGAGTTTTGGTCGTTGATGCTGGCGACGACGTCGGTGACTGCTTTCTCAAAGATTAGGGTGCTCACTCTGCGGACGAACACAGTCCTGGCTGGAAGGTACTGATGAGGTGAGGTGAGGTGAGGAGGTGAGGATGGCCCTCCTCGAGGGCGGTGAGAGTGGTAGAGTTGAACACACCCCTGTAAGACTGCGGCACTGCTGAACAACAGTTATTGGTCCTCCATCGTCGATCACATCCAGTGGTGCAGTGGTGGTTTTGGTGGAGATCGAGTCGAGGATCTCTGACCGGGTAAAGTTCTGGTCCCCTCTAAAGCGTACTTTTATCCGGTAGATCATGGTACCTAAAGCTTAGTACCAGAGCGCACGAAGCTCGACAAGGGTAATCGGCTACCACCTCCCGCACGGGAAGTGTTGATGGAAGATGCCCTCTCACTATCGGTACGACCGGCTGGTTTGTTCGTCACTTTACTGAAGGAGGCCATTCGTCTCTTCCCTGTATAAGAGACCAGGCTGGGAGTGGGGCCGACCTCCTAGAGTAAAGCGCTCAGAATGATTACTGTCTAATTGTTAAAACTTTTCGAAATAAATCTCAGTATCATATTTATTTTATTTTGTATATTCATACATTAATTATTCGTCCCATAATCTCTACCAATCATGATTCCGTTATCATTTTTGCATTCTGATTTTGCAAATATTTCATTGTCCAGCTGATATATTGAAAAAGTATCATTACTATCTATCGGCATTAAACTGCATCTGCCACTCTTTCGTCCAAGCTTAAAAGCTTATCTCAGTAGACTTTGGGTAATTTAGTTTCTTCCGAGTTTATTTCTCGTCCAAGTTTTGTGTCGTCTGTAAATCTGTAAATGTTGGTGCTTAGTCTTGTGTTTATGTCGTTTATGTATAGCTTCCTTTATTCTTATGTTATGCCAATATTTACTTGTCATAACATTTATACTTGTTGCAATAGTTGTCATGCCTCTAAAGTAGCGTGTTGGGATACAGCTTACCTGCCATTTTACACAAAGTCGTTGCCATTTTACACAGCAACGTTGATAGAGATCAACTGTCAACTGTCACTCAGTGACAGTGACTGAGTAGTGACTGACGGTGTATCACTACTACTGAGTAGTAGTAGTGATACACCGTCACTGAGTGATTGTCACTGTCACTGAGTGACAGTGACTGCCCGCAGAGAGGACAGTAACTGGCGTAAGAGTTGTAGTATGTGTAACTGTCCACAGGAGCTCCGGCCACAGCATATATGATATATCCTACTGCTACACCGGCGCCATCGGCATCCTCAACACCTTAATCTTCAGCTCCATCGTCTCGTTCATTACAGGTATCTCGCTTACTCACAGATGACTCACTCACCTCTGGATGAGTGAGTCGTTTGTCTCCATTCATCCACTCACAGGTAACACTCTTACCCACAGGAAACTCACAATTACTTCTTTCTTCAGAGGTACCTCTTCTGCTCAGAACTAACTGCATGTGCCAAATTATCATTGCCATATGAATATATATATATATATATATATATATATATATATATATATATATATATATATATATATATATATATATATATATATATATATATATATCATGTGTCTGTAGTTTGCTTTTGAGTAAACTATTATTTTATTATTGCTTTTGGTGTCACCTCCATCTCATTGAGCATTGTGGGTAAATGATATATGATTATACTACACTGGTACAGGCATTACATAGAAAGAGACCCTGGGTTGGCAACACGATATTATATTTGAATACAGGTACTGGCATTACATAGAAAGAAGTCCTGGGCTGAAGATACGATATCATAGTCGAACCCATTGCGTTGCTGGGACGCAGAGAAAATTACCCAGCTGGCGACCGGAAAGGAACAGGTGGAATTGAGGTTACGACCGGAAGTCCGGCAAAACTTTTCATGCACAGGTGGACAGGCTTGGTGGGGGAGTCATACATTACAGGATTGAGCTTAAGCGGTGTGTGCTGGGCCTTCTCTCCCCCTTGGGTCCAAGAGCAAATATTGGTGACCGGTCTTGAGGCATGACTTGGAGAGCTCCCTGTGGGCGGTATATGATACCCTATTGGGGGGAGCAAAGACCCGCAGTGTGAGGTTACAGGATCAGTAGCATGGTCCCAGCTGTTTAACTGTTAAGTTTAACTTAACTTAACAGGCCAAGCTGAGTGATGCACATATATAAATATGCAAACAAGCCTGAATGGTCCCCAGGACTAGATACAACTGAAAACTCACACCCCAGAAGTGACTCGAACCCATACTGCCAGGAGCAACGTTACTGGTATGTACCAGAGTCACTTCTGGGGTGTGAGTTTTCAGTTATATATAAATATATATATATATATATATATATATATATATATATATATATATATATATATATATATATATATATATATAATATGCGAACAAGCCTGAATGGTCCCCAGGCATACATGCAACTGTAAAAACACACCCCATAAGTGACTCGAACCCATACTGCCAGGAGCACATTGCAACTGGTGTACAGGGCACCAAATCCACTCGACCATCACGAACGGACAAAAGCTGATGGTAGCCGAGGTTATTTGCTCATCAGCCCGCCGGCACTCTGATGGTAATCTTGGGCATAGTATTTTATCAAATCACCTCATTATTTGGGGCACACGTGAGGAACACAAATGCAAACAAAACCTGAATGGTCCCCATCCGTTCTAGCATAACCTAACCTAAACTAACAAATTATATATATATATATATATATATATATATATATATATATATATATATATATATATATATATATATATATATATAAATATGACCGAAAAAGTAAGATTAATAATTCTAACACGAATTTTCTCAATTTTCCTTATGTTTCTTTTTACTGATGACGGTAAATTATAAATCCATTCTCCAAAATTCATTCTTTATTTCTAGTCTGACGCGACACTTGAGCGCGTTTCGTAAAACTTATTACATTTTCAAAGACTTTTAGTTTATCTACACAACTTATGCTTTATGAAACAAACATTGGCTCTTATACCTGCATTTGGGTGAGGTGATGTAATACATTAGTGGGGTGAAACACAGAACATGGAAAACGGGGTATAGATTTGTAGAAGTAGAAGTCGGGTCCCAATAGAACTGTTTCTATATTGGAGCGGAGTCTTGAAGTGGGTAGAATATAGTTGTACGTTAATTGGCTGTTGATTGCTGGTGTTGACTTCTTGATGTGTAGTGCCTCGCAGATGTCAAGCCGCCTGTTGTCACTGTATCTATCGATGATTTCTGTGTTGTTTGTTAACAAACAACACAGAAATCATCGATTTGTTAACAAACAACACAGAAGCCAGTGCCAGGGGCCTGGAGACTAGACATCTGGTACCAGGGGCCTGGAGGCTAGACATCTGGTACCAGGGGCCTGGAGGCTAGACATCTGGTACCAGGGGCCTGGAGGTTGGACCTAGGGTGCCAAGGGCCTGGCGACTGGCCCTTGAGTGCCAGGGGCCTGGAAACTCGACCTTGGATGCCAGGGGCCTGGAAGCTGGACATCTGGGGCCAGGGGCCTGGAAGCTGGACCTTGGGTGCCAGGGGCCTGGAGGCTGGACCTCTGGTGGCAGGTGCCTGGAGGCTGGATCTTGGGTGCCAGGGTCCTGGAGGTTGGACTTCTGGTGCCAGGGGCCTCGAGGCGGAACCTTGAGTGTCAGGGTTCTGAAGGCTGAACCTTGCCTGCCAGGGACCTGGATACTGGACCTTGGGTGCCAGGGACCTGGATACTGGACCTTTGGTGCCAGGAGCCTGGAAGCTAGACTTCTGGTGCCAGGGGCCTGAAGGCTGGACCTTGTGTGCCAGGGGCCTGGCGACTGGCCCTTGAGTGCCAGGAGCCTGGAAACTCGACCTTGGATGCCAGAGGCCTGGAGGCTGGACATCTGGTGCCAGGGGCCTGGAGGCTGGACCTTGGGTGCCAGGGGCCTGGAGGCTGGACCTTGTATGCCAGGGACCTGGAGACTGGACCTTGCGTGCTAGGAGCCTGGAGGCTGGACCTCTGGTGCCAGGGGCATGGAGGCCGGACATTGGGTGCCAGGGTCCTGGAGGCTGGACCATGAGTGCCAGGTGCCTGGATACTGGACCTAGGGCGCAGGGGCCTGAAGCTAGCCTTCTGGTGCCAGGGACCTGGACGCTGAACCTTGGGTGCCAGGGGCCTGGAGGCTGGACCTTAGGTGCCAAAGGCCTGCAGGCTGGACCATGAGTGCCAGGGGCCTGAAGGCTGGACGTTGGGTGCCAGGGGCCTGGAAGCTGGACCTTGGGTGCCAGGGGCCTGGAAGCTGGACCTTGGGTGCCAGAGGCCTGCAGGCTGGACCTTGAGTGCCAGGGGCCTGGAGGTTGGATCTTGGTTGCCAAGGGCCTGGAGACTGAACCTTGGGTTCATTGGCCTGGAGGCTGGACCTCTGGTGCCAGGGGCCTGGAGGCTGGACCTTGGGTGCCAAGGGCCTGGAGGCTGGGCTTTAAGTTCCAAGGCCCTGGAGGCTGGACCTCTGGTGCCAGAGGCCTGGAGGCTGGACTTTGGGTGGCTGGACCTTGGGTGCCAGGGACCTGTAGGCTGGACCTCTGGTGCCAGGGGCCTAGAGGCTCGACCTTGGATGCCAGAGGCCTAGAGGCTCGACCTTGGATGCCAGGGGCCTGGAGGCTGGACTTTGGGTGCCAAGGGTCTGGAGGCTAGACATCTGGTACCAGGGGCCTGGAGGCTGGACCTAGGGTGCCAGGGTCCTGGCGACTGGCCCTTGAAAGCCAGGGGCCTGGAAACTCGACCTTGGATGCCAGGGGCCTGGAAGCTGGACATCTGGTGCCAGGGGCCTGGAGGCTGGACCTTGAGTGCCAGGGGCCTGGAGGCTGGACCTTGAGTGCCAGGGGCCTGGAGGCTGGCACTCTGGTGCCAGGGGCCTGGAAGCTGGACCTTGGGTGCCAGGGCCTGGAGGCTGGGCTTTGGGTTCCAAGGCCCTGGAGGCTGGACCTCTGGTGCCAGAGGCCTGGAGGCTCGACCTTGGGTGGCTGGACCTTAGGTGCCAGGGACCTGTAGGCTGGACCTCTGGTGGCAGGTGCCTGGAGGCTGGACCTTGGGTGCCAGGGGCCTGGAGGCTGGACCTTAAGTGCCAGGGGCCTGGAGGCTGGACCTCTGGTGGCAGGTGCCTGGAGGCTGGATCTTGGGTGCCAGGGGGGCCTGGAGGAGGGACCTTGGGGGTTAGTGGCCTGGAGGCAGTACCTTGGGTGCTAGAGCCTGGAGGCTGGACCTTGGGTGCCAGGCGCCTGGAGGTTGGACCTCTGGTGCCAGGAGCCTCAAGGCGGAACCTTGAGTGTCAGGGTTCTGAAGGCTGAACCTTGGCTGCCAGAGACCTGGATACTGGACCTTGGGTGCCAGGGACCTGGATACTGGACCTTGGGTGCCAGGAGGCTGGAAGCTAGACTTCTGGTGCCAGGGGCCTGAAGGCTGGACCTTGTGTGCCAGGGGCCTGGCGACTGGCCCTTGAGTGCCAGGGGCCTAGAAACTCGACCTTGGATGCCAGAGGCCTGGAGGCTGGACATCTGGTGCCAGGGGCCTGGAGCTGGACCTTGGGTGCCAGGGACCTGGAGGCTGGACCTTGTATGCCAGGGACCTGGAGACTGGACCTTGGGTGCTAGGAGCCTGGAGGCTGGACCTCTGGTGCCAGGGGCCTCAAGGCAGGACCTTGGGTGCCAGAGGCCTGGAGGCTAAACTTCTGGTGCCAGGGGCCTGGAGGCCGGACATTGGGTGCCAGGGTCCTGGAGGCTGGACCATGAGTGCCAGGGGCCTTTAGACTGGACCTTGGGTGCCAGGGGCTTGGAAGCTAGACTTCTGGTGCCAGTGGCCTGGAGGCTGGACCTTGGGTGCCTGGGGCCTGGATACTGGACCTTGGGCGCAGGGGCCTGGAAGCTAGCCTTCTGGTGCCAGGGACCTGGACGCTGGACCTTGGGTGCCAGGGCCTGAGTGGACCTTAGGTGCCAAAGGCCTGCAGGCTAGACCATGAGTGCCAGGGCCTGAAGGCTGGACGTTGGGTGCCAGGGGCCTGGAAGCTGACCTTGGGTGCCAGGGGCTGGAAGCTGGACCTTGGGTGCCAGAGGCCTGCAGGCTGGACCTTGGGTGCCAGGGGCCTGGAGGCTGGACCTTGGGTGCCAGGGGCCTGGAGGCTGGACCTTGGGTGCCAGGGGCCTGGAGGCTGGACCTTGGGGTTAGGGGCCTTGAGGCTGGGCCTTGGGTGCTATAGGGGCCTGGACGCTGGACCTTGGGTGGTAGAGCCTGGAGGCTGGACATCTGGTGCCAGGGGCCTGGAGGCTGGACCTTGGGTGCCAGGGGCCTGGAGGCTGGCACTCTGGTGCCAGGGGCTTGGAAGCTGGACCTTGGGTGCCAGGGGCCTGGAGTCTTGTCGTCTGGTGCTAGGGGCCTGGAAGCTGGTCCTTGGGTTCCAGGGGCCTGAAAGCTGGACCTTGGGTGCCAGGGGCCTGGAGGCTGGACCTAGGGTGCCAGGGGCCTGGAAGCTGGACCTTGGGTGGGCAGGGGCCTGGAGGCTGGACCTCTGGTGCCAGGGGCCTGGAGGCTGGACCTCTTGTGCCAGGAGCCTGAAGGCTGGACCTCTGGTGCCAGGGGCCTGGAAGCTGGGCCTTGGGTGCCAGGGGCCTGAAGGGTTGACCTTTGGTGCCAGGGCCTGGAGGCTGGACCTCTGGTGTCCTAGGCCTGGTGGCTAGACCTTGGGTGCCAGGGGCCTGGAGGCTGGACCTCTGGTGCCAGGGGCCTGGAGGCTGGACCTCTGGTGCCAGGAGCCTGGAGGCTCGTCTTTGGGTGCCAGGAGCCTGGAGGCTGGACCTTGGGTGCCAGGGGCCTTGAGGCTGGTCCTGGGGTACCAGGGGCCTGTAGGCTGGACCTTGGGTGCCAGGGGCCTGGATGCTGGACCTCTGGTGCCAGGAGCCTGGAGGCTCGTCTTGGGTGCCAGGGGCCTGGAGGCTGGACCTTGGGTGCCCGAGGCCTGGAAGCTGGACCATGGGTGCCAGGAGCCTGTAGGCTGGACCTTGGTGCCAGAGGCTGAGGCTGGACCTTGGGTGCCAGAGGCCTGGAGGCTGGACCTTGGGTGCCAGAGGCCTGGAGGCTGGACCTTGGGTGCCAGAGGCCTAGAGGTTGGACTTGTGGAGATTTTTCTATTCAAAGTATTTAGCCAGATGGTAGCAGTTTATCAATGCCAAAATCATTGTATGTGGATTTAGTATTTGTCTATGACAGGCTGTTTCTCATGAAGTACGGTAATCCCGGCCAGTCCATGTTGGATATGCACCAACAGCAGTGACGGTGCAAATTTGAGTGAGACTCGGCCCAAACATCTGGTCTCCATCCTTCAACAGCCAGACATTCGAGAGAAAAAGAGCAAAAATTCTATGTACTCTGTTATTCAAAATCCACAAATTTTGTGGTGGGTTTCCATGGCAACCGACCTTTTTTAATAACAGCGCTGGGCAACCCCGACCCCACAGGTGTTGGTTACCTACCCCTTTGCTCTCATTCTGCAATCTTGAGTGAACTAGCCTAAAGCATCTAGCGTCCAGCCTTGAACAG
>WNGS01065802.1:0-11213 GCA_020271785.1 Procambarus virginalis | reverse complement strand
TTGCGTGTGCGCGTGTGTGTGCGTGCGTGCGTGATGGATGCCTACTACTACCAGGTACTCAAAAGGTCACACACCACACATGTGTGGTGTGGTGTCGTGTGTGTGTGTGTATGGTGTGGTTTGTGTGTGTTGTGTGTGTGTGTGGTTTGTGTTGTGTGTGGTGTGTGTGTGTGTACTCACCTAGTTGTACTCACCTAGTTGTGCTTGCGGGGGTTGAGCTCTGGCTCTTTGGTCCCGCCTCTCAACCGTCAATCAACAGGTGTACAGTTTCCTGAGCCTAATGGGCTCTATCATATCTACACTTGAAACTGTGTATGGAGTCAGCCTCCACCACATCGCTTCCTAATGCATTCCATTTGTCAACCACTCTGACACTAAAAAAGTTCTTTCTAATATCTCTGTGGCTCATTTGGGCACTCAGTTTCCACCTGTGTCCCCTAGTGCGTGTGCCCCTTGTGTTAAACAGCCTGTCTTTATCAACCCTGTCGATTCCCCTGAGAATCTTGAATGTGGTGATCATGTCCCCCCTAACTCTTCTGTCTTCCAACGAAGTGAGGTTTAATTCCTGCAGTCGCTCCTCGTAGCTCATACCTCTCAGCTCGGGTACTAGTCTGGTGGCAAACCTTTGAACCTTTTCCAGTTTAGTCTTATGCTTGACTAGATAGGGACTCCATGCTGGAGCCGCATACTCCAGGATTGGTCTGACATATGTGGTATATAATGTTCTGAAAGATTCCTTACACAAGTTTCTAAAGGCCGTTCTTATGTTAGCCAACCTGGCATATGCTGCTGATGTTATCCTCTTGATATGAGCTTCAGGGGACAGGTCTGGCGTGATATCAACCCCCAGGTCTTTCTCTCTCTCTGACTCTTGAAGTATTTCATCTCCCAAATGATACCTTGTATCTGGTCTCCTGCTTCCTACCCCTATCTTCATTACATTACATTTGCTTGGGTTAAACTCTAACAGCCATTTGTTCGACCATTCCTGCAGCTTGTCCAGGTCTTCTTGAAGTCTCAAGCTGTCCTCCTCTGTCTTAATCCTTCTCATAATTTTGGCGTCGTCAGCAAACATTGAGAGGAATGAGTCTATACCCTCTGGGAGATCATTTACGTATATCAGAAACAGGATAGGTCCAAGTACAGAGCCCTGTGGGACTCCACTGGTGACTTCACGCCAGTCTGAGGTCTCACCCCTCACTGTAACTCTCTGCTTCCTATTGCTTAGGTACTCCCTTATCCACTGGAGCGCCCTACCTGTTACTCCTGCCTGTTTCTCCAGCTTATGCATCAACCTTTTATGGGGTACTGTGTCAAAGGCTTTCCGACAGTCCAAAAAAATGCAGTCCGCCCACCCTTCTCTTTCTTGCTTAATTCTTGTCACCTGATCGTAGAATTCTATCAAGCCTGTAAGGCAAGATTTACCCTCCCTGAACCCATGTTGATGGGTTGTCACGAAGTCTCTTCTCTCCAGATGTGTTACTAGGTTTTTTCTCACAATCTTCTCCATCACCTTGCATGGTATACAAGTTAAGGACACTGGCCTGTAGTTCAGTGCCTCTTGTCTGTCACCCTTTTTGTATATTGGTACTACATTAGCAGTCTTCCATATTTCTGGTAGGTCCCCCGTTTCCAGTGACTTACTATACACTATGGAGAGTGGTAAGCAAAGTGCTCCTGCACACTCTTTCAATACCCATGGCGAGATTCCATCCGGCCCAACAGCTTTTCTCACATCCAGCTCCAATAGGTGCTTTTTGACCTCATCTCTTGTAATTTCGAACCTATCCAAGGTCACCTGGTTTGCTGCCACCTCTCCCAGCGCCGTGATATCTCCCTGTTCTATTGTAAAGACCTCCTGGAACCTTTTGTTGAGTTCTTCACACACCTCTTTGTCATTCTCTGTGTACCTGTCCTCGCCCACCCTAAGTTTAATCACCTGTTCCTTCACTGTTGTCTTCCTCCTGATGTGACTGTGTAGTAGCTTTGGTTCAGTCTTGGCTTTGTTAGCTATATCATTTTCATACCTTTTCTCAGCTGCTCTTCTCACACTGACATACTCGTTCCTGGTTCTCTGGTATCTCTCTCTACTTTCTGGTGTTCTGTTATTACGGAAGTTCCTCCATGCCCTTTTGTTCAGCTCCTTTGCTTTCATACATTCCCTATTAAACCACGGATTCTTCCTTTGCTTCTCTGTTTTTTCCTGTTGGGCTGGGACAAACCTGCTTACAGCCTCCTGACATTTTTGGGTGACATAGTCCATCATGTCTTGTACGGACTTGGTTCCGAGTTCTGTGTCCCAATGTATATCCCATAGGAATTTATTCATCTCCTCATAGTTTCCCTTTCTGTACGCCAGCCCTTTGGTTCCCAGTTCTTTTTGGGGGTGATAATTCCTAGCTCAACCAGGTACTCAAAGCTCAATACACTATGATCACTCATTCCCAAGGGGGCTTCCAACTTAACTTCCCTTATATCCGACTCATTTAGGGTAAATATCAAATCAAGCAAGGCTGGTTCATCCCCTCCTCTCATTCTTGTCGGTCCCTTGACGTGTTGACTTAGAAAGTTTCTTGTTGCCACATCCAGCAGCTTAGCTCTCCATGTGTCTGGGCCTCCGTGTGGGTCTCTGTTCCCCCAATCTATCTTCCCATGGTTGAAGTCTCCCATGATTAGAAGTCTGGATCCGTTCCTGCTAGCCACAGAAGCTGCTCTCTCTATTATATTGATGGTGGCCATGTTGTTTCTATCATATTCCTGTCTGGGTCTTCTGTCATTCGGTGGGGGGTTATATATGACTACTATTATAATTTTCTGTCCTCCAGTTGCAATGGTGCCTGATATGTAGTCCCTGAAACCTTCACAGTTCTGAATTACCATCTCTTCGAAACTCCAACCTTCTCTTAGTAGCAAAGCCACACCACCTCCTCCTCTCCCTTCTCTCTCTTTCCTCACTACATAGTAGCCCTGTGGAAACACTGCATTTGTTATGATTTTCGTTAGCTTTGTTTCTGTGAGTGCTATTATGTCTGGGTTTTCTTCTAGTGCCCACTCTCCAAGTTCACTAGTTTTATTTGTAATCCCATCTATGTTAGTGTACATCGCCTTGAAGCTCACTTTCTTCTGTTCATTTACATATCCCTTTCTTGGCGAGTATTCTACTGGTGTGGGAAGCTGTTCCGTGGGTGAGAGGATCTGTGAGGTGGTTTGCAGGGTCGCAGAGGGTTTTGGGGTGGGGGGTGGGGGTTTAAGGGAAGGGGGAACGGGTAGGGTGTGGGTTAAGGAGATAGGGGGGACATGGAGGATACGGGGTGAGGGGGGAGGAGGAATAGGGAGGGTATGGGATGAAGGGGGAAGGGGGACTGGGGGGAAAGGTGGGAGGGGGGACATGATGGGAATGGGGATGGGGTGTCGGGGTCAGAATGGGGTGGGGGGGGAGGGAGGGTTGGGTGGGGGCAGGTAGGGTGAGGGAAGGAAGGGTTTCTATGCAGAGGGGGTTGGTGGTGTTGCCCCCCCCTCTGGTGTTGCTGGGATGCTGGTTTTGGGTTCCCCTCTTGTCTCTGGGACTGCTGTGTTGGGGGCTGTGATTTCCTGGTTTGCTCCT
This sequence comes from Procambarus virginalis, assembly GCA_020271785.1. NCBI lineage: Eukaryota > Metazoa > Arthropoda > Malacostraca > Decapoda > Cambaridae > Procambarus > Procambarus virginalis. Next base: position 7,609 of record WNGS01065802.1, on the reverse strand, counting down.
CTCTCCCTGCGCTTCCTCCTTGCCTCTGCTGCCCTGGCTCTCTCCTCCTTCGTCCTGTCCCTCTGCAGGAATACTTGTTTGTATCCCTCCACATGTTGGAGACGACTCTTCTTTTCTAGAATATCCTCCTTTGTGGTTTCGTTTGCAAACACCACCTTTACAAGTCGGTTTCTGTCCCTGTTGTACCAGCCCAACCTGAAAACCTTCTCAATGTTGTGTGCAGCCTCTTCCATCTGTAACCCCTTCAGTAGCCCATGTACTGCCTCTCTATCCTTGCCATTCCATTCTTGCCTGTTGGATCCTTCCTGTTCTTTGATGCCTACAACTACCACTGATCTCTTTCTCTCCAGCAGTTGAGTGGTGCACCTTGCTGCTTCCTGTGAGGTAGCAGCTTGCATGGCTACCTCCCTCACTGTGGCCATTGCTTCTGAGCTCTTTTTCAATATGTCCGCAAATGTGTCAGGTACAGAGGCATTTCCTTCCAATGTAACATTCCCACCTTCCCTTTGGATGATAATCTGATGCTCGGTCTCTTTATTTTTCTCTGTGAGAGATTTGATCTCCTCCCTTGCTGATGTCAGCTCACTTTGCAGGTTGTTAATTGTAATCCTCATTTCATTCATCTCCCTCCTAAATTCCTCCAGTGCTTGGTGTAGCAATTCTTGCGTTTGTTCGCCCTGGCTGCTTCCCATAACCCTGTTTCGGCCTCCTGCCATTTTGCCCCTTGTCAAGAGAGGTAGCAAGGAGAGAGAGAGAGAGCAAGGGAGAGAGAGATCAAGAGAGCAAAAGAGAGAACAGGAGAGACCCAGAGAGAGCGAACAAGAGAGAGAGAGAGAGCAGAGAGAGAGAGAGAGAGCAAGAGAGAGAAAAGAGAGAAGAGAGAGACCAGAGAGAGAGAGAAGAGAGAGAGAGAGCAAGAGAGAGAGAGAGCAGAGAGAGAGAGAGCAAGAGAGAGAGAGAGAGAGAGAGAGAGAGAGAGAGAGAGAGAGAGAGAGAGAGAGAGAGAGAGAGAGAGAGAGAGAGAGCGTGTGTTCCTTGGGATGGGGTTGAGAGGTGAGGTAAGGTCAGCTTACGGCAGGTAGAGTGAGGGAGGATTATGGGAGGTTTTTTATCCTTTTTCCACGAAATGTGTTAATCAGGGGCGCGTGTGTGTGGGGTGTGGGGTGCGTGTGCGCGTGCGTGCGTGCGTGAGTGTGTCCGTAGTTCTCGTAAGCGGTAACTTCTACCCAATGAGCCACGCTGAGATTTTAATGAAATATAATATCCTGAACAAGAATTTGATACTATATTACCTCACACTGTACACCTGATTAATTGACCAGAAAGGCGGGTACCTACCAGATTGTTTCCCGTTCACACAACTAGATGAGTGATGACATATGGTCGATGATGATGCTCCGTCGTCGGCTTCCACTAGGTGATTCACTAAGGTGTTCTTCTATCTACACAAAACTCTGGAGTCAGTCACTGTATCGTTGTGTTGCGGTTCACTAATTTACTGTATCACTGATCACAATCACCACCCAACAAACACATTCACCAGTTCCACGGCCACGGTGGGTCGACCCAGCTGCCGGTCAGGTCAGGTCGCCTTACGCTGTCCTCCACACTATGCACCGGTGATCCACTAGCTCCACTTTTGATTTCTTCGCACAATCGCTAGCGATATGACTATGCTATGTAGCACCCTGCTAGCTACACACTGCGAGAGGCCAAATACTATGATCTAGCCTCAATAATCCTTCAATGTCCCGTGAAATTGACGAATTTCCGCGGACCTCGCTAATCGCGTGTGTCTCCCACCGTCGCTACTGTGTGTGTGCCTGTGTATTGATCTCCATGATTTATATATATATATGCCTGTAATTTGATTACTGATTTATCTATGTACATGCCTGTGTACTGAATAGTATCATATACGTGAAGTGGTTGCCAGTGATAAATCTTTAAGAGAAAGTATAGATTTAAAGATGAGTTCAGTGATCAAGCGAGTGCATTCACAGTAAATATTATTAAGAATACAGTAATCTTTTGGTACGGTGAAAAGTCACTGTGAGTGCAGTGTGAATAAGATATTGATCGTGAGGCCAGTGAAATCATAAGTATGCCATGTGAATGTTAATTACAGTGTTTTGCGAGAAGTTAAATAAACGGGGATCGTGATAGAATTAGAAAACAAGTACTAGTCTTTTCTCACGGTCGCGAGGGTCCCGGTCAGCTGATACCTGACAGGTGACGCAGGGGCTGCCGGATGTTGCCATATCGGTGCGCTCCAGATTATTCTGCTATGGATTGAGCAGTTGTCATACATTGTTCCTGATACATTGATGCATATATATTTATCGTTGTCTTTTAGGTAAAATACCAAAACTCTTTGGTGTTTGATATCATCCCCTCCATTTATCTTGTGACCGTGTAAGGAAGTAAAACAGAGTGACTTGCCTGAGACCACACTATTTGAAATTGCTCTTACCACAATTACCACAATTACACCTCACCACTGCAGTGTTACTGGACACCTAAAAACACCAGTTGGCGACCTTGAAGGCTGTGTAAGAGTCTGTGTCGGGGCGGGCCACAGATTGAGGGAACGATCTGTGCCTCCACTCATCTTGCAACTTAAGGCCGGTTGTGAGATCGACTGGGGTACTCTCCGGGGCGTGCAGTGGAGCCTAGAGGATCGAGGGAAGACCCGTAGAACGACGGTGAGTAAGGGTTATTGTCGGAGCAACCACCTGGAGAGGAGATCCAGTCTACCGTTGCTTTAACCCTTCACTAACAAGAACCGTGAAACCCCCACATTGGCGACCTTGCCAGGATAACGAGCAAGATCAAGGTTGTAATTGTGGTATTAGATATCAGGCCTAAGTTTTCACTCATAGTCACAAGATGGAGGATGATAAAGTAGCCAGTTTTATTGACACGAGAGACGAACAAGTACTGGAGGAGTGCACCAAGGCACAGCTGCAGACGATCGCCGACCACTTTGGGATCAAGTTGAGAGCTTCCAAAGTGGGAGAAAGAAGACTTGAGATCATGGCACAGCTCAAGGCACGTGATGAAGACTTCGGAGAGGAGCGGCCACAGACACCTGCCAGTGTAGGAGAGAACCTGAGTATCGGTGGCAGCAGCCGGGGATCCAGTGGCAGTAGGCGCAGTGTCAAGCTGGAAATAATGAAGATGCAGATAGAAGCACAGCTGAAGCGCGAGGAAGCAGAGCGAGAAGCACAGCTGCGCAGAGAAGAAAGAGAAGCACAGCTGAAGCACGAGGAAGCAGAAAGAGAAGCACAGCTGCGCAGAGAAGAACGAGAAGCACAGCAGCGCAGAGAAGAACGAGAGGCACAGCTGCAACGAGAGGGGCGCGAAATAGATGCTAGGACGAAGCTGCAGGAGGTTGAAGCGAACAAGGAGATTGAGCTGAAGCGAGCTGAGCTAGGACTAGTTCCAACTGCCCCACCACAACAGCAGGAAGACCGCCGAGTGAGAGAGAGGGATTTGCCCGTCTTCGTGCCTAATGAGGCTGAGGGCTTCTTCGAGCATTTCGAAAGGGTCGCTACATTGAAGAAGTGGCCGAGGGCAGAGTGGGCAGAGCTAGTTCAAGGAAGGCTCACTGGTGAAGCTCGTGAAGCTTACAATATGCTCGACCTCCAGGAATGTACCAACTATGATGCAGTAAAACGGGCCGTGCTCCATTCGTTCAAGCTGACGCCGGAGTGCTATAGAAAGAGGTTCAGAGAATGTACCCGATCGCCAGGAAAATCGTATGCGGAGACGGCGAGGGACATGGAAAGGAAATTCTTGAAATGGCTGGAGTCAGAAGGAGCAAGATCGGCTGAAGACATCAAGGGGCTGATGGTCATGGAAAAGTTCATGTCCGTGCTCTCTCCCGAGATTAGGTTGAGAGTAAAGGAGGCGGACATCAAGGACCTGAGAGCCGCGGCCGATCGAGCAGACATGCTAGAAGAAGCCTTCCATCCACGTCGAGAGGGACAGCACCGACTGCCCGCATTCTCCAGTTATGGGAGGAATAATAGAAGGTCGGACGGATGGAGGACGGGACCGAGTTCTCCCAGGTCCTACCCCTCGAATGGAGACAGCAGAGGACAGAAGAGTGCTGTGGAACCGCCGAAGTGGGTAGAATATAATTGTGCATTAATTGGCTGTTGATTGCTGGTGTTGACTTCTTAATGTGTAGTGCCTCGCAGATATCAAGCCGCCTGCTATCGCTGTATCTATCGATGATTTCCGTGTTTTTGTTAAGACTTCTCTGGTGATGGTCTGGTTCTGGGAAGAGATAATTTGTTCCTTGATAGAGCCCTGTTGCTTATTCATCGTTAATCGCCTGGAAAGAGATGTTGTCTTGCCTATATACTGAGTTCTTTGAGGCTTACAATCCCCAAGTGGGCATTTGAAGGCATAGACGACATTGGTCTCTTTCAAAGCGTTCTGCTTTGTGTCTGGAGAGTTTCTCATGAGTAGGTTGGCAGTTTTCTTGGTTTTATAGTAAATCGTCAATTGTATCTTCTGATTTTTGTCTGTAGGGATAACGTTTCTATTAACAATATCTTTCAGGACCCTTTCCTCCGTTTTATGAGCTGTGGAAAAGAAGTTCCTGTAAAATAGTCTAATAGTGGGTACAGGTGTTGTGTTACTTGTTTCTTCAGAGGTTGCATGGCGTTTCACCTTCCTTCTTATGATGTCTTCAACGAAACCATTGGAGAAGCCGTTGTTGACTAAGACCTACCTTATCCTACAGAGTTCTTCATCGACTTGCTTCCATACTGAGCTGTGGCTGAGAGCACGGTCGACATAAGCGTTAACAACACTCCTCTTGTACCTGTCTGGGCAGTCACTGTTGGCATTGAGGCACATTCCTATGTTTGTTTCCTTAGTGTAGACTGCAGTGTGGAAATCTCCGCTCCTTTCCATGACTGTTACATCTAGAAAGGGTAGTTTCCCATCCTTCTCCATCTTGTAAGTGAAACGCAACAATGAATTCTGCTCAAATGCTTCCTTCAGTACTTGCAGACGTCTGACATCAGGTACCTGTGTAAAAATGTCGTCAACATACCTGCAGTATACGGCCGGTTTCAAGTTCATATCGGCTAAGACCTTTTGTTCGATGGTACCCACGTAGAAGTTCGCAAACAGGACACCTAGGGGAGAACCCATGGCGACCCAATCTACTTGCTTATACATGTGCCCACCCGGGGTCAAGAAGGGTGACTCTTTAGTACAAGCTTGGAGCAGTTTCCTTAGAATGTTTTCTGGTATGTCAAGAGGAGTACAGGCCGGATCACGATACACTCTGTCCGCTATCATCCCGATTGTTTCATCCACAGGTACGTTGGTGAACAGTGATTCTACGTCCAACGAGGCTCTTATCCCTGTGGCCTGTGTTCCCCTCAGTAAGTCAACAAACTCCTTTGGAGACTTCAGGCTGAAGGTGCAAGGGACATAAGGAGTCAGCAAGCCGTTGAGTCGCTTCGCCAGTCTGTACGTGGGTGTGGGTATCTGGCTAATGATTGGCCGAAGTGGGTTACCAGGCTTATGTGTTTTGACATTTCCATACGCATATCCAGGCATATATTCCCCAATAATCTTTGGCAGGTGGAGTTCGGATTTCTTGGCGTTCACAGTTTCGATCAATTTGTTGACCTTTGCCTTCAATTCGGCTGTAGTGTCCTTCGTTACACTTTGGAATTTAGTTTGGTCAGAGAGAATGAGGTTCATTTTCGGCAGATATACGTTATATGGAGGACCTATGGCAATTCCACGACCAAGAGACGGCTTCCTGAACCTTGCAGGAATCAACCTCACTGAGGACCAAGTCACTCTTCTAAATCTGGGTATAAACTGTTACGTTATGTCCAGACCAAGTGAGATGGCCCGGAAAGTGGAGTTGGAGATCCTGTTGGACGACATATTCGACCTCGAGACACAAAAGAAGGTCACCACCAAAGACACCTTACAAGCAGAACTTATTGCGGAAGGAGGAAAGAATCGAGGCAACTACAAAAGCACCATACTGTCCCCTGAGCTCAAAGCGGCAGCTAAGAGCCTTCGTGAGAACAAGGAGATAGTCGTCAGGAGAGGTGACAAGTCGCCAATATACTTCATTCTTAAAAAAGACGAATATCTGGCGAAAATGAACCTCATTCTCTCTGACCAAACTAAATTCCAAAGGGTAACGAATATTAACAGAGTTAACAAAGGGTAACGGGCATAGGATGAAAGAAACTCTGCTCATTGTTTCTCGCCGGCGCCTGGGATCGAACCCATGACCACAGGATCACAAGTCCAGCGTGCTGTCCGCTCGGCCGACCGGCTCCCATTTATGTGGCTAGCACATAAAAGAAGACTGCAATGAACACAATGATAAAGTTGTTTGGATTAAGTACATAAAAATTAGGAGATTGGGTAACACTAGATACAGAGCAAATTTAAAGCTCAGTGTAGGTGAGCACTAAGAAGATGAAATTTGGTAGTTTTTGGTTTTGTTTTTAAATGAGGCAAAAGTTTGGCAGCTTTTCAATTCACTAGGGAGTGAGTTCCATAGACTAGGTCCCTTAATTGCATAGAGTGTTTACACAGATTAAATTTGACCCTGGGGATAATATCCTGTTACCAAGCAGTAAAATAGGTACCTGGGTGTTAGTCAGCTGTCACGGGCTGCTTCCTGGGGTGGATGCCTGGTCCAGGACCGGGCCGCGGGGACACTAAAAAAAAAACGAAATCATCTCAAGATAACCTCAAGAAGATAGCCATATGCAAGAAGATAGCCATATACTGATTGTGCCTATTATTTTTGTTAAACTACCATCACGCTGTCATTGCAATCAATCTGAGCTACCAATGTGCTTTACTATACCTACAATTTTCTCTCATCTTTTATTTTTTTCTTGCTTTGTAACTGTTATCATTTTTTATAAATTTTGCAAGTAGAGTATTTACCTGCTTAAATTTCTTAGATTAAGGACCTGCCCGAAACGCTGCGCGTACTAGTGGCTTTACCAGATTGTAATTACTATACTATGTATCTTAAAATCCCAATGTACCTTCTTGTATATATAAAATACATAAATAAATAAATAAACCAAAGTGGATGGGGACCAACTTTTCCTTTATTTTTCAACATGACGTATTTCAGTCCGCACTCAACTCCATCACGTAGAAAATTATTTAACAAAATATTATATTTATGATTTAATTAAATGTTAATTTTTCTTTTATAATAAATAATTATATAAATTAAAATATATATAATAATTAAAGAAAAAGTTAATAATCTATTAATTCTTTTTAGGTTTTATATAATATTGCATTTTAACATAAGAAGTAAGAATTATTTTAGATAATTCTTTATAGGATCAAAACGTAACATCAATTGTCGCACTAAATAAATTTTTTGTGGGTAATAAAAAATTACCTACAGTTATTATTTCTTAACAACAAGATTAGAATAATGTACTGCTGCTGTATTCTATATAAAGGATTACAGAATTGATCAGAAACTAGTAAATATTTACTAGCAACTCTGGGTAGTCTAGTCTATAAGCCTGAGTGGTAGTGGATCAACAACCCATCATTCTGAGTGGTAGTGGATCAC